>JACEEU010000871.1:17895702-17905020 GCA_016630915.1 Callionymus lyra | reverse complement strand
GTGAAACGGTTGTGAAACGATTGTGAAACGCTTGTGAAACGCTCGTGAAGACGCTTGTGTAGACGTTAGTGGAGACACGCTCGTGAAACGCTTGTGAAACGCTCTGTGAAACGCTTGTGAAGACGCTCGTGAAAGAAGCACTTCGTGAAAACGCTTGTGAAGACGCTTGTGAAGACGCTTGTGAAGACACTTAGTGAAAGACGCTCGTGAAGACGCTCGTGTGAAGACGCTCGTGAAGACGCTCGTGAAGACGCTCGTGAAGACGCTCGTGAAGACGCTCGTGAAACGCTTGTGAAGACGCTCGTGAAACGCTTGTGAAGACACTTGTGAAGACGCTTGTGAAGACGCTTGTGAAGACGCTCGTGAAGACGCTCGTGAACTGCTTGTGAAGACGCTTGTGAAGACGCTCGTGAAGACGCTCGTGAACTGCTTGTGAAGACGCTCGTGAAGACGCTCGTGAAGACGCTTCGTGAAGACTGCTTGGGTGAAGACGCTCAGTGGAAGACGCTCAGTGAGAACCTGCTTGTGAAGACGCTTCGTGAAACGCTCGTGAAGCCACCTCGTGAAGACGCCTCGTGAAGACGCTCGTGAAGACGCTCGTGGGAAGAGGACTGCTTGTGAAGACGCTTGTGAAGACGCTTGGTGAAGACGCTTGTGAAAACGCACCCCCCCCCCGCCCAAGACCCTCGTAGAAGACGCTTGTGAAGACGCTCTTGTGAAGCACTCTCTTTGTAGAAGACGCTCGTGGAAGACGCTTAAGTGAAGACGCTTGTGAAGACACTCGTGAAGACGCTTAGGTGAAGACGCTCGTGAAGACGCTCGTGACGACGCTTGTGTAGACGCTCGTGGAAGACGCTCGTGGAAGACGCTCGTGGAAGACGCTCGTGGAAGACACTTCAGTGAAGACGCTTCGTGAAGACGCTTACGTGAAGACGCTTGTGAAGACGCTCGTGAAGACGCTCGTGAAACGCTTGTGAAGACACTTGTGAAGACACTTGTGGAAGACGCTTGTGAAGACACTCGTGAAGACGCTCGTGAAGACGAGCTTGTGAAAACGCTCAGTGAAGACGCTTGTGAAGAGACGGCTCGTGAAAGAGCGCTCGTGAAACACTCGTAGAAGACGCTCGTGAAAGGCGCTTGTGAAGACGCTTGTGAAGACGCTCGTAGAAGACGCTCGTGAAGACGCTCGTGAAGACGCTCGTGGAAGACGCTCGTGGAAGACGCGTGAGCTCGTGAAGACGCTCGTGAAGACGCTCGGTGAAGACGCCTCCGTGGAAGACGCTCGTGAAGACGCTTGTGAAGACGCTCGTGAAGACGCTTGTGAAGACGCTCGTGAAGACGCTCGTGAAACGCTTGTGAAGACGCTCGTGAAACGCTTGTGAAGACGCTCGTGAAGACGCTCGTGAAGACGCTCGTGAAGACGCTCGTGAAGACGCTCGTGAAGACGCTCGTGAAGACGCTCGTGAAGACGTTAGTGGAGACACGCTTGTGAAACGCTCGTGAAGACGCTCGTGAAGACGCTTGTGGAAGACACTCGTGAAGACGCTTGTGAAACGCTTGTGAAGACGCTCGTGAAGACGCTCGTGAAACGCTTGTGAAGACGCTCGTGAAACGCTTGTGAAGACGCTCGTAGAAACCGCCAAGCACCGTGAAGACCCCCAGCTTGCTGGAAGACGCTTCGTGAAGACGCTTGTGAGACACCTGACGTGGAAGACGCTCGTGAAACGCTCGTGAAGACGCTCGTGAAGACGCTCGTGAAACGCTTGTGAAGACGCTCGTGAAACGCTTGTGAAGACGCTCGTGAAACGCTCGTGAAGACACTTGTGAAAAACGCTTGTGAAGACGCTCGTGAAGACGAAGACTGTGGAAGACGCTCGTGAAGACGCTTGTGAAGACGCTGAAGACGCTTCGTGAAGACGCTCGTGAAGACGCTGAAACGTGAAGACGCTCGGTGAAACGCTCGTGAAGACGCTTGTGAAGACGCTCGTGTTTTGAAGACGCTCTGTAGAAGACGCTCGTGAAACGCTCGTGAAGACGCTTGTGAAGACGCTCGTGAACTGCTTGTGAAGACGCTCGTGAAGACGCTCGTGAAGACGCTCGTGAAGACGCTCGTGAAGACGCTTGTGAAACGCTTCGTGGAAGACGCTCGTGAAAAACGCTCGTGGAAAGCGCTTGTGAAGACGCTTGTGAAAGACGTTAGTGGAGACACGCCTCGTGAAACGCCCCAGAAGCACCCGCCTGAAGACGCTTGTGGAAACGCTTGTGAAGACACCTCGTGAAGCACCCGCCCTAGAGAGACGCTTCGTGAAGACGCGCTTCGTGAAGACGTTAGTGGAACACGCTCGTGGAAAACGCTTGTGAAGACGCTTGTGAAGACGCTTGTGAAGACGCCTGAAGATGGAGAAACGCTCGTAGAAGACGCTTGTGAAACGCTTGTGAAGACGCTTTTGTAGACGTTAGTGAAGACGCTCGTGGAAACGCTTGAGGGTGGGGAAGACGCTCGTGAAGACGCTCGGTGAAGACGCTTCAGTGCGAAGACGCTCGTGAAGACGCTCGTGAAACCGCCTTTGGAAGACGCTCGTGAAACGCTTGATGAAGACGCTCGTGAAGACGCTCGTGGAAGACGCTTCGTAGAAGACGCTCGTGAAAGGCGCTCGTGAAGACGCTCGTGAAGACGCTTGTGAAGACGCTCGTGAAGACGCTTCGTGAAAACGCTCGTGAAGACGCTTGTGAAACGCTTAGGGTGAAGACGCTCGTGAAAGACGCTCGTCGAAGACGCTGTGTGAAGACGCTCGTGAAGACGCTCGTGAAGACGCCTTGTGGAAGACGCTCGTGAAACCAGACTCGTAGAAGCGCCACCTCTGTGAAGACGCTCCGTGAAGACGCTTGTGAAGACGCTCGTGAAGACGCTCGTGAAGACGCTCGTGAAGACGCTCGTGAAACGCTTGTGAAGACACTCGTGAAGCACGCCTTGTGAAGACGCTCCGTGAAGACGCTTGGGTGAAGACGCCGTGAAGCTGCAAGAAAACGCTCGTGAAGACGCTCGTGAAGACGCTCCGTGAAGACGCTTGGTGGAAGACGCTCGTGAAGACGCTCGTGAAACGCTTGTGAAGACACTCGTGAAGACGCTCGTGAAACGCTTGTGAAGACGCTCGTGAAACGCTTGTGAAGACGCTCGTGAAACGCTCGTGAAGACGCTCGTGAAGACGCTCGTGAAGACGCTCGTGAAACGCTCGTGAAACGCTCGTGAAACGCTCGTGAAACGCTTAGTGAAGCACGCCCCCTTGCTGAAGACGCCTCGTGAAGACGCTCGTGAAGACGCTCGTGGAAGACGCTTGTGAAGACGCTTGCGTGGAAACACGCTTGTGAAGACGCTCGTGAAGACCGCTGAAGACTCGCTGAAGACGCTTGTGAAGACGCTTGGTGAAGACGCCCGCTGAAAACGCTGAAGACGCTCGTGAAACGCTCGTGAAGACACTTGTGAAAAACGCTTGTGAAATGCTTGTGAAACGCTTGTGAAGACGCTCGTGAAACGCTCGTGAAGACGCTCGTGAAACGCTCGTGTGAAGACGCTCGTGAAGACGCTCGTGAAACGCTTGTGAAGACACTTGTGAAACGCTTGTGAAGACGCTCGTGAAACGCTTGTGAAGACGCTCGTGAAACGCTCGTGAAGACGCTCGTGAAACGCTCGTGAAGACGCTTGTGAAGACACTCGTGAAGACGCTCAGTGAAGACGCCTTGTGGAAGACGCTCGTGAAGACGCTCGTGAAACGCTCGTGAAGACGCTCGTGAACTGCTTGTGAAGACGCTCGTGAAGACGCTCGTGAACTGCTTGTGAAGACGCTCGTGAAGACGCTCGTGAAGACGCTCGTGAAGACGCTCGTGAAACGACTTGAAGCTCTCGTGAAGACGCTCGTGAAGACGCTCGTGAAGACGCTCGTGAAGACGCTTGTGAAACGCTTGTGAAGACGCTCGTGAAACGCTCGTGAAGACACTCGTGAAGACGCTCGTGAAGACGCTCGTGGAAGACGCTCGTCGTGAAGACGCTCGTGAAGACGCTCGTGGAAGACGCTCGTGAAACGCTCGTGAAGACGCTCGTGAAACACTCGTGAAGACGCTTGTGAAGACGCTCGTGAAACACTCGTGAAGACGCTCGTGAAGACGCTCGTGAAGACGCTCGTGAAACACCCTCTGCTGAAGACGCTCGTGGAAGACGCTCGTGAAGACGCTCGTGAAACGCTCGTGAAGACTCGTGAAGACGCTCGTGAAACGCTCGTGAAGACGCTCGTGGGAAGACGCTCGTGAAGACGCTCGTGAAGACGCTCGTGAAGACGCCTTGTGGAAGACGCTTCCGTGAAGACGCTCGTGAAAACGAACTCGTGAAGACGCTCGTGGAAGACGCTCGTGAAACACTCGTGAAGACCCCCGCCTCGAAGACGCCTCGTGAAGACACTCGTGAAGACGCTCGTGAAGACACTTGTGAAGACGCTCGTGAAACACTCGTGAAGACGCTCGTGAAACACTCGTGAAAGACGCTCGTGAAGACGCTCGTGAAGCCGACTCGTGAAGCCGCTCGTGGAAGACGCTCGTGAAGACGCTCGTGAAACGCTCGTGAAGACGCTCGTGAAGACGCTCGTGAAGACGCTCGTGAAACACTCGTGAAGACGCTCGTGGAAGACGCCTTTTGCCTTAGGAAGAGCGCTCGTGAAGCACCCCGCTTCGAAGACGCTCGTGAAACACTCGTGAAACGCTCGTGAAGACGCTCGTGAAACACTCGTGAAGACGCTCGTGAAGACGCTCGTGAAGACGCTCGTGAAGACGCTCGTGAACCCACCCCCCCTCGTGAACCGACTCGTGAAGACGCTCGTGAAATACTCGTGAAACGCTCGTGAAACACTTGTGAAGACGCTCGTGAAGACGCTCGTGAAACACTCGTGAAGACGCTCGTGAAACGCTCGTGAAGACCGCTGAAGACGCTCCGTGAAGACGCTCGTGAAACGCTCGTGAAGACGCTCGTGAAACGCTCGTGGAAGACGCTCGTGAAAAGACGCTCGTGAAGACGCTCGTGAAGACGTGCTCGTGAAGACGCTCGTGAAGAGCGCTCGTGAAAAGACGCTCGTGAAACACTCGTGAAGACGCTCGTGAAAAAGACGCTCGTGAGAGGACGCTCGTGAAACGCTTGGTGAAGACGCTCAGTGAAGACAGCTCGTGTGAAGCCCAGGGCCTCTGTGAAGACGCTTGTGAAGACGCTTGTGAAGACGCTCGTGAAGACGCTCGTAAAGACGCTCGTGAAGACCCTCTTGAAACGCTTGTGAAGACGCTCGTGGAAACACTCGTGAAACGCTCCGTGAAGACGCTCGTGAAGACGCTCGTGAAACACAGAAGACGCCAGTGGAAGACGCCTTAGTGAAAGCGCCCGCCTCCGGCCCCTGCGAAGCACCGCCCTTAGTGAAACGCTCTCAGGGAAACGACGCCCCCACCCCGCCCCCGGTGGAAAAGACGCTCTGTGAAGCACTCTGCCCGTGAGAAGCCAGGCTTGTGGAACCGCACGTTCGTGGAAGACGCTCGTGAAGACACTCGAAGACGCCTTGTGAAAACGCTCGTGGAAGAAACGCTCGTGAACCCCGCCCCTCGCTGAAGCCCACGCTCTGTGAAGACGCTCCGTGAAAGACGCTCCGTGAAGACGCTCGTGAAGACACTCGTCGCGAAACGCTTGTGAAGACGCTCGTGAAGACGCTCGTGAAGCCGGCCCTTGTGAAGACACTCGTGAAGACGCTCGTGAAACACTCGTGTGAAAACGACGCTCTGTGAAGACCCCGCCTCGAAACGACCCTCGTGGAAGACGCTCGTGGAAGACGCTCGTGAAGACGCTCGTGAAGACGCTCGTGGAAGACGCTCGTGAAACGCTCGTGAAGACACTTGTGGAAGACGCTCGTGAAACGCTTGTGAAGACGCTCGTGAAGACAGCTTGTGAAGACGCTCGTGAAGACGCTCGTGTGAAGACGCGACTCGTGAAGACGCTCGTGGAAGACGCTCGTGAAGACGCTCGTGAAAGAGAGCGCTCGTGAAGACGCTCGTGAAGACGCTCGTGAAGACGCTCGTGAAACGCTTGTGAGTGAAGACGCTCGTGAGGGGAAGCACTCGTGAGAGGGCACGCTCGTGAAGACGCTGAAACGTGAAGACGCTCGTGAAGACGCTCGTGAAACGACTCGTGGAAGACGCTCGTGAAGAAACGCTCGTGAAGACGCTCGTGAAACACGCTCGTGAAGACGCTCGTGAAGACGCTCGTGAAACGCTTCAGTGGAAGACGCTCGTGAAACACTCGTGAAGACGCTCGTGAAGACGCTCGTGAAACGCTCGTGAAGACGCTCGTGGAAACGCTCGTGAAGACCCGCCTGAAACACTCGCTGGAAGACGCTCGTGAAGACGCTCGTGAAACACTTCGTGAAGACGCTCGTGAAACGCTCGTGAAGACGCTCGTGAAGACGCTCGTGAAACGCTCGTGAAGACGCTCGTAAAACGCTTGTGAAGACGCTTGTGGAAGACGCTCGTGAAGACGCTCGTGAACTGCTCGTGAAGACGCTCGTGAAACGCTTGTGAAACGCTTGTGAAGACACTCGTGAAGACGCTCGTGAACCGCTTGTGAAGACGCTCGTGAAGACGCTCGTGAAGCACACCCGCTGGAAGACACTCGTGAAAGCACCTCGTGAAGACGCTCGTGAAGACGCTCGTGAAGACGCTCGTGAAGACGCTCGTGAAACGCTTGTGAAGACGCTCGTGAAGACGCTCGTGAAACGCTTGTGAAGACACTTGTGAAGACGCTCGTGAAGACGCTTCGTGAAACAGCTCGTGAACTCGTGAAGACGCTCGTGAAGACGCTCGTGAAGACGCTCGTGAAACGCTCGTGAAGACGCTCGTGGAAGACGCTCGTGAAGACGCTCGTGAAACGCTTGTGAAGACGCTCGTGAAGACGCTCGTGAAGACGCTCGTGAAACGCTTGTGAAGACGCTCGTGAAGACGCTCGTGTGAAACACTCGTGTGAAGACGCTCGTTAGTGAAGACGCTCGTGAAACGCTCGTAAAGACGCTCGTGAAGACGCTCGTGAAGACCGAAGACGCGTGAAACACTGAAACCCCGTGAAGACGCTCGTGAAGCCCCCGCCGAAGACACTCGTGAAGACGCTCGTGAAACACTCGTGAAGACGCTCGTGAAACGCTCGTGAAGACGCTCGTGAAGACGCTCGTGAAACGCTCGTGAAGACGCTCGTGAAGACGCTCGTGAAACACTCGTGAAACGCTCGTGAAGACGCTCGTGAAGACGCTCGTGAAACGCTCGTGAAGACGCTCGTGAAGACGCTCGTGAAGACGCTCGTGAAACACTCGTGAAACGCTCGTGAAGACGCTCGTGAAGACGCTCGTGAAACACTCGTGAAGACGCTCGTGAAACGCTCGTGAAGACGCTCGTGAAGACGCTCGTGAAGACGCTCGTGAAACACTCGTGAAGACGCTCGTGAAAGACGCCGTGAAGCACCCGCTGAAACCCGCTGAAGCACCCCGCTGAGAAACACTCGTGAAGACGCTCGTGAAGACGCTCGTGAAGACGCTCGTGAAGACGCTCGTGAAGACGCTCGTGAAAGACGCTCGTGAAACACTCGTGAAGACGCTCGTGAAACACTCGTGAAGACGCTCGTGAAGACGCTCGTGAAGACGCTCGTGAAACACTCGTGAAGACGCTCGTGAAGACGCTCGTGCTCGTGAAGACGCTCGTGAAACACTCGTGAAACGCTCGTGAAGACGCTCGTGAAACACTCGTGAAACACTCGTGAAGACGCTCGTGAAGACGCTCGTGAAACACTCGTGAAGACGCTCGTGAAACACTCGTGAAGACGCTCGTGAAACACTCGTGAAACGCTCGTGAAGACGCTCGTGAAGACGCTCGTGAAACACTCGTGAAGACGCTCGTGAAACACTCGTGAAGACGCTCGTGAAACACTCGTGAAACACTCGTGAAGACGCTCGTGAAACACTCGTGAAGACGCTCGTGAAACACTCGTGAAGACGCTCGTGAAACACTCGTGAAACGCTCGTGAAGACACTCGTGAAACACTCGTGAAACACTCGTGAAACACTCGTGAAACGCTCGTGAAGACACTCGTGAAACACTCGTGAAACACTCGTGAAACACTCGTGATTTCAACATGTTTTACTTTCATGTATTTCAACATGTTTTACTTTCATGTATTTCAACATGTTTTACTTTCATGTATTTCAACATGTTTTACTTTCATGTATTTCAACATGTTTTACTTTCAAGTATTTCAACATGTTTTACTTTCAAGTATTTCAACATGTTTTACTTTCATGTATTTCAATACCATCCTCTTATCTGTCTCTCATCCATCATTCATCCTCTCATCCATCTTTCATCCTCTCATCCATCTTTCATCCTCTCATCCATCTTTCATCCTCTCATCCGTCTTTCATCCTCTCATCCATCTTTCATCCTCTTATCTGTCTCTCATCCATCATTCATCCTCTCATCCATCTTTCATCCTCTCATCCATCTTTCATCCTCTCATCCATCTTTCATCCTCTCATCCATCTTTCATCCTCTCATCCATCGTTCATTCTCTCATCCATCTTTCATCCTCTCATCCATCTTTCATCCTCTCATCCTCTCATCCATCCTCTCATCCATCTTTCATCCTCTCATCCATCCTCTCATCCATCTTTCATCCTCTCATCCATCTTTCATCCTCTCATCCTCTCATCCATCCTCTCATCCATCTTTCATCCTCTCATCCATCTTTCATCCTCTCCTCCATCTTTCATCCTCTCATCTGTCTTTCATCCTCTCATCCATCTTTCATCATCTTATCTGTCTCTCATCCATCATTCATCCTCTCATCCATCTTTCATCCTCTCATCCTCTCATCCATCTTTCATCCTCTCATCCATCTTCCATCCTCTCATCCATCTTTCATCCTCTCATCCATCTTTCATTCTTTCATCCATCTTCCATCCTCTCATCCATCCTCTCATCCATCTTTCATCCTCTCATCCATCTTTCATCCTCTCATCCATCTTTCATTCTCTCATCCATCTTTCATCCTCTCATCCATCTTTCATCCTCTCATCCATCTTTCATTCTCTCATCCATCTTTCATCCTCTCATCCATCCTCTCATCCATCTTTCATCCTCTCATCTGTCTTTCATCCTCTCATCCTCTCATCCATCTTTCATTCTCTCATCCATCTTTCATCCTCTCATCCATCTTTCATCCTTTCATCCATCTTTCATTCTCTCATCCATCTTTCA
>JACEEU010000871.1:17830702-17890702 GCA_016630915.1 Callionymus lyra | reverse complement strand
CACATTTAGCTGCAAAGTGTTTCTCATTGTTTGATTTCTAGCAACACTTGACTAAGTTAATTCCTGGGACTCATATAATAATAATTATAATTAAAAAATAAATAATAATTATTAAATAATAATAATAATAATAATATAATGATACAACATAATGATAATCTAGAAACATTTAAATTTTCATTATGTCATTGTTATAAAATTATACTGATTAACAAGATGCAAATGTATCAATTGTCTCATCGATTGTTAATAGTTTCGCATCATTTTAGTTCATTTCAATGTAAACTACAGATAAATGTAAGAAAATGTAAATATATGTTTTACGTAAATTAAGAAAAAATTACTTTTGTGGAAAACAAAAACTACCAAGATCAAAAATGTCAATCAATTGAAACACACTTTAACACACACGCACATACACACTTTAACACACACGCACATCACACACATAAATATTTTAACACACACACGCACTTTAACACACACACAGATACTTTAGCTCTACTTTAAACTCTTTAACGTGAACAAAGGAATGAAAGAAAGAAAGTTTAAACTTTAAATTAATTTAAATATCGATGTTTTATGAGAGTAAAATAGATCAATAAATAAAACAAATAGATCAATAAATAAAACAAATAGATCGATAAGTAAAACAAATAGATCGATAAGTAAAACAAAAAGATCGATAAATAAAACAAATAGATCAATAAATAAAACAAATAGATCGATAAGTAAAACAAATAGATCGATAAATAAAACAAATAGATCAATAAATAAAACAAATAGATCGATAAGTAAAACAAAAAGATCGATGGATAAAACTTTATTGATCTAATGTCAGTGAGCGGAAATAAAAGATCTTGGTCATTCGTTACCATTTAACATCCAACACTGCCACCTGCTGTTTTTGTTATGTCATTGCTGTCGATGATTGTCACATTTGCTGTAAAAAAAAGAAGTCCATCAGTCCATCAGTCCATCAGTCCATCAGTCCATCAGTCCATCAGTCCATCAGACCATCAGTCCATCAGACCATCAGTCCATCAGTACCATCAGTCCATCAGTCCATGTCAGTCCATCAGTCCATCAGTCCATCAGTCCATCAGTCCATCAGTCCATCAGTCCATCAGTCCATCAGTCCCATCAGTCCATCAGTCCATCAGTCCATCAGTCCATCAGTCCATCAGTCCATCAGTCCATCAGTCCATCAGTCCATCAGTCCATCAGTCCATCAGACCATCAGTCCATCAGTCCATCAGTCCATCAGTCCATCAGTCCATCAGTCCATCAGTCCATCAGTCCATCAGTCCATCAGACCATCAGTCCATCATCCATCAGTCCATCAGTCCATCAGTCCATCAGTCCATCAGTCCATCAGTCCATCAGTCCATCAGTCCATCAGTCCATCAGTCCATCAGTCCATCAGTCCATCAGTCCATCAGTCCATCAGTCCATCAGTCCATCAGTCCATCAGTCCATCAGTCCATCAGTCCATCAGTCCATCAGTCCATCAGTCCATCAGTCCATCAGACCATCAGTCCATCAGTCCGTCCATCAGTCCATCAGTCCATCAGTCCATCAGACCATCAGTCCATCAGTCCATCAGTCCATCAGTCCATCAGTCCATCAGTCCATCAGTCCATCAGTCCATCAGTCCATCAGTCCATCAGTCCATCAGTCCATCAGTCCATCAGACCATCAGTCCATCAGTCCATCAGTCCATCAGTCCATCAGTCCATCAGTCCATCAGTCCATCAGTCCATCAGTCCATCAGCCCAGTCCATCAGTCCATCAGACCATCAGTCCATCAGTCCATCAGTCCATCAGACCATCAGTCCATCAGTCCATCAGTCCATCAGTCCATCAGTCCATCAGTCCATCAGTCCATCAGTCCATCAGTCCATCAGTCCATCAGTCCATCAGACCATCAGTCCATCAGTCCATCAGTCCATCAGTCCATCAGTCCATCAGTCCATCAGTCCATCAGTCCATCAGTCCATCAGACCATCAGTCCATCAGTCCATCAGACCATCAGTCCATCAGTCCATCAGTCCATCAGTCCATCAGACCATCAGTCCATCAGTCCCAGTCCATCAGTCCATCAGTCCATCAGTCCATCAGACCATCAGTCCATCAGTCCATCAGACCATCAGTCCATCAGTCCATCAGACCATCAGTCCATCAGTCCATCAGTCCATCAGTCCATCAGTCCATCAGACCATCAGTCCATCAGTCCATCAGTCCATCAGACCATCAGACCATCAGTCCATCAGTCCATCAGTCCATCAGTCCATCAGTCCATCAGTCCATCAGTCCATCAGTCCATCAGACCATCAGTCCATCAGACCATCAGTCCATCAGTCCATCAGTCCATCAGACCATCAGACCATCAGTCCATCAGACCATCAGTCCATCAGACCATCAGTCCATCAGTCCATCAGACCATCAGTCCATCAGTCCATCAGTCCATCAGTCCATCAGTCCATCAGTCCATCAGTCCATCAGTCAGCATCAGTCCATCAGTCCACAGTCCATCAGTCCATCAGTCCATCAGTCCATCAGTCCATCAGTCCATCAGTCCCAGTCCATTCGGGCCATCAGTCCATCAGTCCATCAGTCCATCAGTCCATCAGTCCATCAGTCCATCAGTCCATCAGTCCATCAGTCCATCAGTCCATCAGTCCATCAGACCATCAGTCCATCAGTCCATCAGTCCATCAGTCCATCAGTCCATCAGTCCATCAGTCCATCAGACCATCAGTCCATCAGTCCATCAGTCCATCAGTCCATCAGTCACCATCAGACCATCCGATCAGTCAGTCCATCAGTCCGAGTCAGTCCATCAGTCCATCAGACCATCAGTCCATCAGTCCATCAGTCCATCAGTCCATCAGTCCATCAGACCATCAGTCCATCAGTCCATCAGTCCATCAGACCATCAGTCCATCAGTCCATCAGTCCATCAGACCATCAGTCCATCAGTCCATCAGTCCATCAGTCCATCAGACCATCGAGGCCATCAGTCCATCCATCAGTCCATCAGTCCATCAGTCCATCAGTCCATCAGTCCATCAGACCATCAGACCCGTCAGTCCATCAGTCCATCAGACCATCAGTCCATCAGTCCATCAGTCCATCAGTCCATCAGTCCATCAGACCATCAGTCCATCAGTCCATCAGTCCATCAGTCCATCGTCGGTCCATCAGTCCATCAGACCATCAGTCCATCAGACCATCAGTCCATCAGTCCATCAGTCCATCAGTCCATCAATCCTACAGTCCATCAGTCCATCAGTCCATCAGTCCATCAGTCCATCAGTCCATCAGTCCATCAGTCCATCAATCCTACAGTCCATCAGTCCATCAGTCCATCAGTCCATCAGTCCATCAGTCCATCAGTCCATCAGTCCATCAGTCCATCAGTCCATCAGTCCATCAGACCATCAGTCCATCAGTCCATCAGTCCATCAGTCCATCAGTCCATCAGTCCATCAGTCCATCAGTCCATCAGTCCATCAGACCATCAGTCCATCAGTCCATCAGTCCATCAGTCCATCAGTCCATCAGACCATCAGTCCATCAGTCCATCAGACCATCAGTCCATCAGTCCATCAGTCCATCAGTCCATCAGTCCATCAGTCCATCAGTCCATCAGTCCATCAGACCATCAGTCCATCAGTCCATCAGTCCATCAGTCCATCAGACCATCAGTCCATCCATCAGTCCATCAGTCCATCAGTCCATCAGTCCATCAGACCATCAGTCCATCAGTCCATCAGTCCATCAGTCCATCAGTCCATCAGTCCATCAGTCCATCAGTCCATCAGTCCATCCCTCCTCATCTCAGTAGCAGTAACTTCATGAACTTTTTTTTAATGATTGTAACTATCAGAGGAAAGATTCAAGACCTGCTAGATTCTTCCGGGTCGTTTCCTCCTCAAAGTCCACAACAAGTCTTCTCGATCCTATTCCCACATGGACTACTTAAAGAACTGTTCCCCTTACTTAGCACTTTCATACTTGACATTATTAACTTGTCAATGACTCACTAACTATAGTTCTATCTCTTGATCCAGAGGTTCTCACTAACTATAGTTCTATCTCTTGATCCAGAGGTTCTCACTAACTATAGTTCTACCTCTTGATCCAGAGGTTCTCACTAACTATAGTTCTATCTCTTGATCCAGAGGTGCTCACTAACTATAGTTCTATCTCTTGATCCAGAGGTTCTCACTAACTATAGTTCTATCTCTTGATCCAGAGGTTCTCACTAACTATAGTTCTATCTCTTGATCCAGAGCTTCTCACTAACTATAGTTCTACCTCTTGATCCAGAGGTTCTCACTAACTATAGTTCTATCTCTTGATCCAGAGCTTCTCACTAACTATAGTTCTATCTCTTGATCCAGAGGTTCTCACTAACTATAGTTCTATCTCTTGATCCAGAGCTTCTCACTAACTATAGTTCTACCTCTTGATCCAGAGCTTCTCACTAACTATAGTTCTATCTCTTGATCCAGAGCTTCTCACTAACTATAGTTCTATCCTTCTACAGAGGCTAGAAAACCATTTAGACATACGTGGAACTAAACTGGTTTAAATCTTACCTGTCGGATAGAACGCACTATGTACATGTCAACCACCTCTCATCGACACACACTAAGCTCAGCTATGGTGTCCCACAAGGTTCTGTTCTTGGTCCAATACTATTCACAATCTATTTGCTCCCACTAGGGGACTTGATCAGAAGCCACTCTATAAACTTTCACTGTTATGCTGATGACACCCTGATGACACCCAACTCAAGCAGATGAAATAAATCAGCTACACAACTACAGTCCTGCATTACACATATCAACAGCTACACAACTACAGTCCTGTATTACAGATATCAACAGCTACACAACTACAGTCCTGTATCACACATATCAACAGCTACACAACTACACTCCTGTATCACACATATCAACAGCTACACAACTACAGTCCTGTATTACACATATCAACAGCTACACAACTACAGTCCTGTATCACAGATATCAAGTCATGAATGACCAAAAACTTCCTCCTACTGAACTCAGAAAAAACTGAGGTTTTACTAGTTGGTCGCAACATCTCAGACAATCATTAACTAATGATCTTTACATAACTAACTCCTGCTACGAGCACCACTGTAAAGAATCAGTGTCTGCTTTGACGAGGATCATTTAACTCACACATAAAACAAATCTCACGGACTGCTTACTTCCACCTTAGTAACATTTCAAAAATCAGGCACTTCCTTCCTTGCTGAGAAGCTCATCTTTTGTAACCTCCAGACTATTGTAACTCTCTTCTGTCAGGATGTTCTAAGAAGTCTCTCAGGATCTTCAGCTCATTCACCTGCAGCTCGTGTCCTGACTAAGACTAAGAGGCGCGAACACACCTGTACTGTCTTCCCTACATTGGCTTCCTGTAACTGTTTATCTTAGCTGCTATAACTAACTTAACTGTTTATCTTAGCTGCTATAACTAACTTAACTGTTTATCTTAGCTGCTATAACTAGCCTAACTGTTTATCTTTAGCTGCTATAACTAACTTAACTGTTTATCTTAGCTGCTATAACTAACTTAACTGTTTATCTTAGCTGCTATAACTAGCCTAACTGTTTATCTTTAGCTGCTATAACTAACTTAACTGTTTATCTTAGCTGCTATAACTAGCCTAACTGTTTATCTTTAGCTGCTATAACTAACTTAACTGTTTATCTTTAGCTGCTATAACTAACTTAACTGTTTATCTTTAGCTGCTATAACTAACTTAACTGTTTATCTTTAGCTGCTATAACTAACTTAACTGTTTATCTTTAGCTGCTATTACTAACTTAACTGTTTATCTTTAGCTGATATAACTAACTTAACTGTTTATCTTAGCTGCTATAACTAACTTAACTGTTTATCTTTAGCTGCTATAACTAACTTAACTGTTTATCTTAGCTGCTATAACATAACTTTTCCTAGCCTAACTGTTTATCTTTAGCTGCTATAACTAACTTAACTGTTTATCTTAGCTGCTATAACTAACCTAACTGTTTATCTTTAGCTGCTATAACTAACCTAACTGTTTATCTTTAGCTGCTATAACTAACTTAACTGTTTATCTTAGCTGCTATAACTAACTTAACTGTTTATCTTAGCTGCTATAACTAACTTAACTGTTTATCTTTAGCTGCTATAACTAACTTAACTGTTTATCTTTAGCTGCTATAACTAACTTAACTGTTTATCTTTAGCTGCTATAACTAACTTAACTGTTTATCTTTAGCTGCTATAACTAACTTAACTGTTTATCTTAGCTGCTATATAACTAGCCCTAACTGTTTATCTTTAGCTGCTATCTTTAGCTCTTAACTTAACTGTTTATCTTAGCTGCTATAACTAACCTAACTGTTTATCTTTAGCTGCTATAACTAACTTAACTGTTTATCTTAGCTGCTATAACTAACCTAACTGTTTATCTTTAGCTGCTATAACTAACTTAACTGTTTATCTTTAGCTGCTATAACTAACTTAACTGTTTATCTTAGCTGCTATAACTAACTTAACTGTTTATCTTAGCTGCTATAACTAACTTAACTGTTTATCTTAGCTGCTATAACTAACTTAACTGTTTATCTTAGCTGCTATAACTAACTTAACTGTTTATCTTTAGCTGCTATAACTAAACTAACTGTTTATCTTTAGCTGCTATAACTAACTTAACTGTTTATCTTAGCTGCTATAACTAACCTAAATGTTTATCTTTAGCTGCTATAACTAACCTAACTGTTTATCTTAGCTGCTATAACTAACCTAACTGTTTATCTTAGCTGCTATAACTAACCTAACTGTTTATCTTTAGCTGCTATAACTAACTTAACTGTTTATCTTAGCTGCTATAACTAACTTAACTGTTTATCTTTAGCTGCTATAACTAACTTAACTGTTTATCTTTAGCTGCTATAACTAACTTAACTGTTTATCTTTAGCTGCTATAACTAACTTAACTGTTTATCTTTAGCTGCTATAACTAACCTAACTGTTTATCTTAGCTGCTATAACTAACTTAACTGTTTATCTTTAGCTGCTATAACTAACTAACTTAACTGTTTATACTCTTAGCTGCTATAACTAACTTAACTGTTTATCTTAGCTGCTATAACTAACTTAACTGTTTATCTTTAGCTGCTATAACTAACCTAACTGTTTATCTTAGCTGCTATAACTAACCTAACTGTTTATCTTTAGCTGCTATAACTAACTTAACTGTTTATCTTTAGCTGCTATTACTAACTTAACTGTTTATCTTTAGCTGCTATAACTAACCTAACTGTTTATATTAGCTGCTATAACTAACTTAACTGTTTATCTTTAGTTGCTATAACTAACTTAACTGTTTATCTTAGCTGCTATAACTAACTTAACTGTTTATCTTAGCTGCTATAACTAACTTAACTGTTTATCTTGGCTGCTATAACTAACTTAACTGTTTATCTTAGCTGCTATAACTAACTTAACTGTTTATCTTATCTGCTATAACTAACTTAACTGTTTATCTTTAGCTGCTATAACTAACTTAACTGTTTATCTTTAGCTGCTATAACTAACTTAACTGTTTATCTTAGCTGCTATAACTAACTTAACTGTTTATCTTTAGCTGCTATAACTAACTTAACTGTTTATATTAGCTGCTATAACTAACTTTACTGTTTATCTTAGCTGCTATAACTATCTTAACTGTTTATCTTAGCTGCTATAACTAACTTAACTGTTTATCTTAGCTGCTATAACTAACGTAACTGTTTATCTTAGCTGCTATAACTAACTTAACTGTTTATCTTTAGCTGCTATAACTAACTTAACTGTTTATCTTTAGCTGCTATAACTAACTTAACTGTTTATCTTTAGCTGCTATAACTAACTTAACTGTTTATCTTGGCTGCTATAACTAACTTAACTGTTTATCTTTAGCTGCTATAACTAACTTAACTGCTTCTCTTTAGCTGCTATAACTAACCTAACTGTTTATCTTAGCTGCTATAACTAACTTAACTGTTTATCTTAGCTGCTATAACTAACCTAACTGTTTATCTTTAGCTGCTATAACTAACTTAACTGTTTATCTTTAGCTGCTATAACTAACTTAACTGTTTATCTTAGCTGCTATAACTAACTTAACTGTTTATCTTAGCTGCTATAGGCTGAGAATGCTGGAGAGTTTTAGACAGCAGCTCTGTATATCCTTCTTTTCTTCATTACATTCATCACCTGTTCAAACACCTTTTTATTTCTCTCAGGAGCTCCAGGACCTCCAGAGCTGCTGCTGATCCAGGATCTTCACCACGTCATCAGTTCTCTCCAGCACCTCCATGGACTCTCCTACACACTCCTACACTCTTTTCTCTCACTATATCCTCCCTCACTCCTCTCCTTATCCATCTGTCTACCCCCCCATCCTTCCTCCCAGCCGGTCAAAGCGGCAGGCCGTCAACAATGAGTCTGGTTCTGCTCCAGGTTTCTGCTTCTAAAAGGAAGTTTTTCCTCGCCATAGTTCACTGTACAGTGTTTTGTTTCTTGCTCTTTGTTGAATTGCTGGATCTATTTTTCCTTAATCAACTGTAGTCTTATTTCAACTGTATAGTGTCTTGAGATAACTTTGTTATGATAAGACACTTGAAATAAAATTGAATTGAATTGTTGATGTGTTATTGTGTTGATGTGTTATTGTGTTTATGTGTTATTGTGTTGATGTGTTATTGTGTTGATGTGTTATTGTGTTGATGTGTTATTGTGTTGATGTGTTATTGTGTTGATGTGTTGGTGTGTTATTGTGTTGGTGTGTTATTGTGTTGATGTGTTATTGTGTTGATATGTTGGTGTGTTGGTGTGTTATTGTGTTGGTGTGTTATTGTGTTGATGTGTTATTGTGTTGGTGTGTTATTGTGTTGATGTGTTATTGTGTTGGTGTGTTATTGTGTTCATGTGTTATTGTGTTGGTGTGTTATTGTGTTGATGTGTTATTGTGTTGGTGTGTTATTGTGTTGATGTGTTATTGTGCTGATGTGTTATTGTGTTGGTGTGATATTGTGTTGATGTGTTATTGTGTTGATGTGTTATTGTGTTGATGTGTTATTGTGTTGGTGTTATTGTGTTGATGTGTTATTGTGTTGGTGTGTTATTGTGTTGGTGTGTTATTGTGTTGATGTGTTATTGTGCTGATGTGTTATTGTGTTGGTGTGTTATTGTGTTCATGTGTTATTGTGTTGGTGTGTTATTGTGTTGGTGTGTTATTGTGCTGATGTGTTATTGTGTTATTGTGTTCATGTGTTATTGTGTTGGTGTGTTATTGTGTTGGTGTGTTATTGTGTTGATGTGTTATTGTGTTGGTGTGTTATTGTGTTGGTGTATACACATGTTGATGTGTTATTGCGTTGATGTGTTATTGTGTTGGTGTATACACATGTTGGTGTGTTATTGTGTTGATGTGTTATTTTGTTGGTTTATAGAAGTGTTGGTGTGTTATTGTGTTGATGTGTTATTGTGTTGGTGTATACACATGTTGGTGCTTTATTGTGTTGATGTGTTATTGTGTTGATGTTTTATTGTGTTGATGTGTTATTGTGTTGATGTGTTATTGTGTTGGTGTATACACATGTTGGTGCGTTATTGTGTTGATGTTTTATTGTGTTGATGTGTTATTGTGTTGATGTGTTATTGTGTTGATGTGTTATTGTGTTGGTGTGTTATTGTGTTGATGTTTTATTGTGTTGGTGTGTTATTGTGTTGATGTGTTATTGTGTTGATGTGTTATTGTGTTGGTGTGTTATTGTGTTGATGTGTTATTGTGCTGATGTGTTATTGTGTTGGTGTGTAATTGTGTTATTGTGTTGATGTGTTATTGTGTTGGTGTGTTATTGTGTTGATGTGTTATTGTGTTGGTGTGTTATTGTGTTGATGTGTTATTGTGTTGGTGTGTTATTGTGTTGGTGTGTTATTGTGTTGATCTGTTATTGTGCTGATGTGTTATTGTGTTGGTGTGTTATTGTGTTGATGTGTTATTGTGTTGGTGTGTTATTGCGTTGGTGTGTTATTGTGTTGATGTGTTATTGTGTTGGTGTGTTATTGTGTTGATGTGTTATTGTGTTATTGTGTTATTGTGTTGATGTGTTATTGTGTTGGTGTATACACATGTTGGTGTGTTATTGTGTTGATGTGTTATTGTGTTGGTGTGTTATTGTGTTGATGTGTTATTGTGTTGGTGTGTTATTGTGTTGATGTGTTATTGTGTTCATGTGTTATTGTGTTGGTGTATACACATGTTGGTGTGTTATTGTGTTGATGTGTTATTGTGTTGGTGTGTTATTGTGTTGATGTGTTATTGTGTTGATGTGTTATTGTGTTGATGTGTTATTCTGTTGGTGTATACACATGTTGGTGTGTTATTGTGTTGATGTGTTATTCTGTTGGTGTATACACATGTTGGTGTGTTATTGTGTTGATGTGTTATTCTGTTGGTGTATACACATGTTGGTGTGTTGATGTGTTAATTTGTTGGTTTATACAAGTGTTGGTGTGTTATTGTGTTGATGTGTTATTGTGTTGATGTGTTATTTCGTTGGTTTATACAAGTGTTGGTGTGTTATTGTGTTGATGTGTTATTGTGTTGGTGTGTTATTGTGTTGATGTGTTATTGTGTTGATGTGTTATTGTGTTGGTGTATACACATGTTGGTGTGTTATTGTGTTGATGTGTTATTGTGTTGGTGTGTTATTGTGTTGATGTGTTATTGTGTTGGTGTGTTATTGTGTTGATGTGTTATTGTGTTGATGTGTTATTGTGTTGGTGTATACACATGTTGGCGTGTTATTGTGTTGATGTGTTATTGTGTTGGTGTGTTATTGTGTTGATGTGTTATTGTGTTGATGTGTTATTCTGTTGGTGTGTTATTGTGTTGATGTGTTATTCTGTTGGTGTATACACATGTTGGTGTGTTATTGCGTTGATGTGTTATTCTGTTGGTGTATACACATGTTGGTGTGTTATTGTGTTGATGTGTTATTCTGTTGGTGTATACACATGTTGGTGTGTTATTGTGTTGATGTGTTATTCTGTTGGTGTATACACATGTTGGTGTGTTATTGTGTTGATGTGTTATTGTGTTGGTGTATACACATGTTGATGTGTTATTGTGTTGATGTGTTATTCTGTTGGTGTATACACATGTTGGTGTGTTATTGTGTTGATGTGTTATTGTGTTGGTTTATACAAGTGTTGGTGTGTTATTGTGTTGATGTGTTAATTTGTTGGTTTATACAAGTGTTGGTGTGTTATTGTGTTGATGTGTTATTTTGTTAGTTTATACAAGTGTTGGTGTGTTATTGTGTTGATGTATTATTGTGTTAGTGTATACACATGTTGGTGTGTTATTGTGTTGATGTGTTAATTTGTTGGTTTATACAAGTGTTGGTGTGTTATTGTATTGATGTTTTATTGTGTTGATGTGTTATTGTGTTGGTGTGTAATTGTGTTGATGTGTTATTGTGTTGGTGTATACACATGTTGGTGCGTTATTGTGTTGATGTTTTATTGTGTTGATGTGTTATTGTGTTGATGTGTTATTGTGTTGATGTGTTATTGTGTTGGTGTGTTATTGTGTTGATGTTTTATTGTGTTGGTGTGTTATTGTGTTGATGTGTTATTGTGTTGATGTGTTATTGTGTTGGTGTGTTATTGTGTTGATGTGTTATTGTGCTGATGTGTTATTGTGTTGGTGTGTAATTGTGTTATTGTGTTGATGTGTTATTGTGTTGGTGTGTTATTGTGTTGATGTGTTATTGTGTTGGTGTGTTATTGTGTTGATGTGTTATTGTGTTGGTGTGTTATTGTGTTGGTGTGTTATTGTGTTGATCTGTTATTGTGCTGATGTGTTATTGTGTTGGTGTGTTATTGTGTTGATGTGTTATTGTGTTGGTGTGTTATTGCGTTGGTGTGTTATTGTGTTGATGTGTTATTGTGTTGGTGTGTTATTGTGTTGATGTGTTATTGTGTTATTGTGTTGATGTGTTATTGTGTTGGTGTATACACATGTTGGTGTGTTATTGTGTTGATGTGTTATTGTGTTGGTGTGTTATTGTGTTGATGTGTTATTGTGTTGGTGTGTTATTGTGTTGATGTGTTATTGTGTTGATGTGTTATTGTGTTGGTGTATACACATGTTGGTGTGTTATTGTGTTGATGTGTTATTGTGTTGGTGTGTTATTGTGTTGATGTGTTATTGTGTTGGTGTGTTATTGTGTTGATGTGTTATTCTGTTGGTGTATACACATGTTGGTGTGTTATTGTGTTGATGTGTTATTCTGTTGGTGTATACACATGTTGGTGTGTTATTGTGTTGATGTGTTATTCTGTTGGTGTATACACATGTTGGTGTGTTGATGTGTTAATTTGTTGGTTTATACAAGTGTTGGTGTGTTATTGTGTTGATGTGTTATTTCGTTGGTTTATACAAGTGTTGGTGTGTTATTGTGTTGATGTGTTATTGTGTTGGTGTGTTATTGTGTTGATGTGTTATTGTGTTGATGTGTTATTGTGTTGGTGTATACACATGTTGGTGTGTTATTGTGTTGATGTGTTATTGTGTTGGTGTGTTATTGTGTTGATGTGTTATTGTGTTGGTGTGTTATTGTGTTGATGTGTTATTGTGTTGATGTGTTATTGTGTTGGTGTATACACATGTTGGCGTGTTATTGTGTTGATGTGTTATTGTGTTGGTGTGTTATTGTGTTGATGTGTTATTGTGTTGATGTGTTATTCTGTTGGTGTGTTATTGTGTTGATGTGTTATTCTGTTGGTGTATACACATGTTGGTGTGTTATTGTGTTGATGTGTTATTCTGTTGGTGTATACACATGTTGGTGTGTTATTGTTGTTGATGTGTTATTCTGTTGGTGTATACACATGTTGGTGTGTTATTCTGTTGATGTGTTATTCTGTTGGTGTATACACATGTTGGTGTGTTATTGTGTTGATGTGTTATTCTGTTGGTGTATACACATGTTGGTGTGTTATTGTGTTGATGTGTTATTGTGTTGGTGTATACACATGTTGATGTGTTATTGTGTTGATGTGTTATTTGTTGGTGTATACACATGTTGGTGTGTTTTTTTTGTTGATGTGTTATTGTGTTGGTTTATACACAGTGTTGGTGTGTTATTGTGTTGATGTGTTATTCTGTTGGTTTATACACATGTTGGTGTGTTATTGTGTTGATGTGTTATTGTGTTGGTGTATACACATGTTGGTGTGTTATTGTGTTGATGTGTTAATTTGTTGGTTTATACAAGTGTTGGTGTGTTATTGTGTTGATGTGTTATTTTGTTGGTTTATACAAGTGTTGGTGTGTTATTGTGTTGATGTATTATTGTGTTAGTGTATACACATGTTGGTGTGTTATTGTGTTGATGTGTTAATTTGTTGGTTTATACAAGTGTTGGTGTGTTATTGTGTTGATGTATTATTGTGTTAGTGTATACACATGTTGGTGTGTTATTGTGTTGATGTGTTAATTTGTTGGTTTATACAAGTGTTGGTGTGTTATTGTGTTGATGTGTTATTTTGTTGGTTTATACAAGTGTTGGTGTGTTATTGTGTTGATGTATTATTGTGTTAGTGTATACACATGTTGGTGTGTTATTGTGTTGATGTGTTAATTTGTTGGTTTATACAAGTGTTGGTGTGTTATTGTATTGATGTTTTATTGTGTTGATGTGTTATTGTGTTGGTGTGTAATTGTGTTGATGTTTTATTGTGTTGATGTGTAATTGTGTTGGTGTGTAATTGTGTTGGTGTGTTATTGTGTTGGTGTGTAATTGTGTTGGTTTGTGACGAGCACTTTAAGTGAGTGTGTGTCTGCGGGAAAAAACTTGCTGATTCATCAGTGCAGTCGTGCATTAAAGCAGCTCCAACATCAAGTATTCAACACACAAACACACACACACACACACACACACACACACACACACACACACACACACACACACACACACACACACACACACACACACACACACACACACACACACACACACACTCAGTGGTCGTCAGAGGTTCTTATGGTTTATTTGTTCTTATCTGTCAGAAGCTAATGTTAGCATTAGCAACAATTCACCCTGAACATTACATTCATGATGTCACATCCTGTGACATAAAGTCATGTGACGGACACACAACTGTTTTGGCGCAAAAACTAAAATTGAACAATAAATATATTTGGTTGAAAATTCTAAAATCTGAAAACCTGATCGATTTTTTTCCAAAATAAAATTCAAAAGTAGATCTTCATCGAGGAAACAAAACGTTTTTGAAGATTTTCTTTCTGCTCCCTCTAGTGTCACACAGTGGAACTGCAGTGTCGTGACTGCTCTATTGCGATGTTGCCAAATGATCACACGTGTGGATTTTCACGAAACTAAGAAAAAATCTCTTGTTGTTTTTCATTCAAACTTCCAGAAAACGTTCCCTCGTTCATTCGTTCATCCCTTCATTCGTTCATTCATTCATTCATTCATTCATTCATTTATTCATTCATTCATTCATTCATTCATTTTTCATGTGTTCATTCGTTCATTCGCTCATTCCTTCATTTGGTCCCTTGTTACCTTGTTCATTCGTTTATTCGTTCGTTTATTCCTTCATTCCTTCATTCCTTCATTCCTTCATTCCTTCATTCCTTCATTCGTTCTCGTGAAAACACTTGAATGTAGTTCAGTCAAGAAGACAAGAGTGTGTAGAAGAAGCACAAGAACAAAACAACGTCAAAATAAGAAGAAATGAAAAAAAGACGTGATATAATAAAATAAGGCTTTCATTAAGTTTTAATATTAATAAAGTACAATATTCTTAGAGATGCTAAAGTAATAAACAAATGAATGCATGAACAAATGGATGAATGAATGAATGAACAAATGCATGAAGAAATGAAGAAATGAATGAATGAAGAAATGAATGAATGAACAAATGAACGAATGATTAAATAAACAAACAAATGAATGAATGAATGAACAAATGAATGAATGAATAAACAAATTAACGAATGAATGAATAAACGAACAAACTAACAAATTAATGAATAAACAAATTAATGAACAAATGAACAAATGAATGAATAAACAAATGAATGTATGAATGAACGAATGAACGAATGAACGAATGAATGAATGAATGAATGAATGAATGAATGAATAAATGAAAGAATGAAAGAACAAATAAATGAATGAATGAACGAATGGATCAATGAATGAATAAAAAAACAAATTAATTAATTAATGAATAAACAAACGAATGAGTTATGAACAAATTAATGAATGAACAAATGAATGCATGATCAAATGAATGAATAAATGAAAGAACAAATAAATTAATGGATGAATGAATGTACAAATGGATGAATGAATGAACAAATGAATGAAGGAATGAACAAATGAATGAACACAATAACAAATGAACGAATGAATGAATCAACAAATGAATGAATGAATGAATAAACAAATGAACGAATGATTAAATAAACAAACAAATGAATGAACAAATGAATGAATGAACGAACAAACTAACAAATTAATGAATAAACAAATTAATGAACAAATGAACGAATTAATGAATAAACAAATTAATGTATGAATGAATGAATGAATGAACGAATGAATGATTGAATGAATGAACAAATGAACGAATGAACGAACGAATGAATGAATGAATAAACAAATAAATTAATGAATGAACAAATGAACGAATTAATTATTTAACGAATGAATGAACGAAAGAATGAATGAATGAATGAACAATTGAATGAATAAACGAATGAACGAATGAACGAACGAATGAATGAATGATAGGATGAATGAATGAACAAATGAATGAATGAATGAATGAATGAATGAACAAATGAACAAATGAATGAACGAACAAACGAACGAATGAATGAATGATAGCATGAATGAACAAATGAATGAACAAATGAATGAACAAATGAATGAACAAATTAACGAATGAATGAGCCAATGAATGAATGAACGAATGAACAAATGAATGAACGAACGAACGAACGAACGAACGAACGAACGAACGAACGAACGAACGAACGAATGATAGAATGAATGAATGAACAAATGAATAAATGAACAAATGAATGAACAAATGAACGAATGAATGAATGGATGAACGAATGAATTAATGAATGAATGAACAAATGAATGAATGGATGAACGAATTAATTAATGAATGAACAAATGAATTAATGAATGAACAAATGAACGAATGAGAATGAATGAATGAATGAATGAATGAATGAATGAACAGGCTCAGGACTCACATGTTCCAGCCTCTCCTTCCTGCGAAGCCAGACTCCTGCTGAATATTCCTGCTGCTTCAAAGCTGAGCTGAAAGAACCGGACATGGATCCTGGAGCTGGAATCATCTTCAGTCCGATCCCTCTCAGCTCCAGACCACACAAGCATCTTCAGAGCTAGAGCTTCAGTGGATCGAGTGAATATTCCAGCAGGTGGTTCTTCTCACACAACTTCTCCCAGAAGGTCCTCCATGGTGGTTGATCTGCTGGACTGGGATGAAGTCAGAAGAATGTGATGGAGAGAATTCCTGCTGAGGGAGGGCTGGAAGGATGGAGGGGTGGAGGAATGGAGGGGTGGAGGGATGGAGGGGTGGAGGGATGGAGGGGTGGAGGGATGGAGGGGTGGAGGGATGGATGGAGGGATGAGAGGGGTGGAGGGATGGAGGGATGGAGGGGTGGAGGAAGTGGAGGAAGAGATGGAAGAGATGGAAGAGAGATCTGACGCTGCATCACCTCCAGGAAACTCTGGAACGTCTCAGAAGTTTCTTGATTGTTGACTTAATTATTCATGTTGGGAAGAGAAAGATTATCTTGAGGAGAAACAAACTCTCTCTTCAACGACTGCATGTAAATCTTCTCTCTTTCTTACACACACATGCTACACATACATAAAACACACTCACCTCAAACACACAAACACACACTTCAAACACACAAACACGCATACAAACACACCTCAAACACACACACATATGCCACACCTGCAATACACTTACATAAAACACACACACGTGAAACACAAATGCACACTTCAAACACACACACTCTCTACAAACACACATACTACAGCGTTGTTATACCTCTAACATACATACACAGACACACACACCCACAGACACACACACACACACACCCACAGACACACACACACACACACAATCCATCACATCATAACTTGGCTGCTGAGCCATCAGTGCTGCAGTGACTCTGCAGAAGCAACAGATGAGGAAGAAGACGATGAATGATCTTCAAACATGTTTCACTTCAGCAGCAGAAGAATTTTAAGTGACTTGAGTCAAAAAGAATAATGTTGAAAATGAAGTTTGATCTTTGTTATTAGTATTTCCTGTCATCCTAGCAACCTATTGACCTGCCGCTCTTCTACCTTCCTTTTTACTTTTCCACTTATTACCTACATAACGTTCTCCCTCTGCACCTTTGTACCCGACCTACTTAGAACTAACATAGCTACCAACCAACCTAAATCCGTTCCTACCATCCTGCGATCCCATTTGAACCTAATAACCTTCTGTGCCTATCTACATTCTACGACCTCCCTAACTAGTCCAGTATCTACCAACTACGTTCCTACCTACTGACCAACTACCTTCCTATCATGCTACCTACCTTCTAAGCTACAGTACCCCACCCACCCACCCACCCACCCACCCACCCACCCACCCACCTACCTACCCCCACCCACCCACCCACCCACCCACCCACCCACCCACCCACCCACCCACCCACCTCCCCACCCACCCCTAGCCACCCCACCCACCCACCCACCCACCTACACCTAACCCACCCACCCACCCACTAACCCACCTACCTCTAGGCCACAGCACCTACCCACCCACCCACCCACCCACCCACCCACCCACCCACCCACCTACCCACCCACCCACCCACCCACCCACCCACCTAACCCACCCACCTTCTAGCCTACCCACCCACCCACCTACCCACCCACCCACCCACCCACCCACCCACCCACCCACCCACCCACCCACCCACCCACCCACCACCCACCCACCCACCCACCCACCCACCCACCCACCCACCTACCCACCCACCCACCCACCCACCCACCCACCTGCCCACCCACCCACCCACCCACCCACCCACTCCACCCACCCACCCACCCACCCACCCACCCACCCACCCACCCACCCACCCACCCACCCCCCACCCACCCACCCACCCACCCACCCACCCACCCACCCACCCCCCACCACCCACCCACCTCCACCCACCCACCCACCCACCCACCACCCACCCACCCACCCCCACCCACCCACCCACCCACCCACCTACCCACCTACCCACCCACCCACCCTACCCACCCACCCACCCACCCACCCACCCACCCACCCACCTCCACCCACCTACCTACCCACCCACCCACCCACCTACCCACCCACCCAACCTGCACCTACTACCCACCTACCTGTCAATCCTACCTATTTTCCAAATTCCTTTCTAACCAGAGTACTTTTGTGAAGAGGTATCTGTAAAAGTTATCCATCTTGTTAGATTCCCGTCACATGGCTTGAAGTTCTCTGGTGAACCGGCACATAAGTTGAGACAAACGTGAGGATGGACCATCAGGAGAGATGACGGACATCTTACGTCCACGGCTGATCCAGAGAGCCTGACGCCACGACAGTGACTCGTGTCTCGGTCCAGAGAAGCAGCGTTGAATACTCAGGTGCTCGTCTGGTTCTGATCCTGAAGGTTAATGAACACTGAGTCCTGAGGAGGAGATTAACAGGTTCTCCAGAGAGTCTCAGGCAGAGAATCACAGGATGTTCTTGTGCAGATCTTTTCTCTTCTTCTTAGTTTGAAAACTCTCTGACGTTCATCATCAAACTGTGAACATGTTTCTCATAAGTTTCTTCACGAGCTTCATCCCAGACGTGTGGATGTTCATTAGCAAAGATGTTCATTAGCACAGATGTTCATTAGCATAGATGTTCATTAGCAAAGATGTTCATCAGCAAAGATGTTCATTAGCAAAGATGTTCATCAGCAAAGATGTTCATTAGCAAAGATGTTCATTAGCAAAGATGTTCATTAGCACAGATGTTCATTAGCATAGATGTTCATTAGCAAAGATGTTCATCAGCAAAGATGTTCATTAGCAAAGATGTTCATCAGCACAGATGTTCATTAGCAAAGATGTTCATCAGCAAAGATGTTCATTAGCAAAGATGTTCATTAGCAAAGATGTTCATTAGCAAAGATGTTCATTAGCAAAGATGTTCATTAGCAAAGATGTTCATTAGCACAGATGTTCATTAGCAAAGATGTTCATCAGCAAAGATGTTCATTAGCAAAGATGTTCATCAGCAAAGATGTTCATTAGCAAAGATGTTCATTAGCAAAGATGTTCATCAGCAAAGATGTTCATTAGCAAAGATGTTCATCAGCAAAGATGTTTAAAAGATGTTAAGCACAGATGTTCATTAGCAAAGATGTTCATCAGCAAAGATGTTCATTAGCAAAGATGTTCATCAGCAAAGATGTCCATCAGCACAGATGTTCATTAGCAAAGATGTTCATCAGCACAGATGTTCATCAGCACAGATGTTCATCAGCAAAGATGTTCATTAGCAAAGATGTTCATTAGCAAAGATGTTCATCAGCACAGATGTTCAACAGATTTAGTACAAAGATGTTCATCAGCAAAGATGTTCATCAGCACAGATGTTCATCAGCAAAGATGTTCATTAGCAAAGATGTTCATTAGCAAAGATGTTCATCAGCAAAGATGTTCATTAGCAAAGATGTTCATCAGCAAAGATGTTCATTAGCAAAGATGTTCATTAGCAAAGATGTTCATCAGCAAAGATGTTCATCAGCACAGATGTTCATTAGCAAAGATGTTCATTAGCAAAGATGTTCATTAGCAAAGATGTTCATCAGCAAAGATGTTCATTAGCAAAGATGTTCATTAGCAAAGATGTTCATTAGCAAAGATGTTCATCAGCACAGATGTTCATCAGCAAAGATGTTCATTAGCAAAGATGTTCATTAGCAAAGATGTTCATCAGCACAGATGTTCATTAGCAAAGATGTTCATTAGCAAAGATGTTCATTAGCACAGATGTTCATCAGCAAAGATGTTCATTAGCAAAGATGTTCATTAGCACAGATGTCCATCAGCAAAGATATTCATTAGCAAAGATGTTCATTAGCAAAGATGTTCATTAGCACAGATGTTCATCAGCAAAGATGTTCATTAGCAAAGATGTTCATTAGCAAAGATGTTCATTAGCACAGATGTTCATCAGCAAAGATGTTCATTAGCAAAGATGTTCATTAGCAAAGATGTTCATTAGCACAGATGTTCATCAGCACAGATGTCCATCAGCAAAGATATTCATTAGCAAATATGTTCATTAGCAAAGATGTTCATTAGCACAGATGTTCATCAGCAAAGATATTCATTAGCAAAGATGTTCATTAGCACAGATGTCCATCAGCAAAGATATTCATTAGCAAAGATGTTCATTAGCAAAGATGTTCATTAGCACAGATGTTCATCAGCACAGATGTTCATTAATAAAGATGTTCATTAGCAAAGATGTTCATTAGCACAGATGTTCATTAGCAAAGATGTTCATTAGCAAAGATGTTCATTAGCAAATATGCTCATTAGCAAAGATGTTCATTAGCACAGATGTTCATCAGCAAAGATGTTCATCAGCAAAGATGTTCATTAGCAAAGATGTTCATTAGCAAAGATGTTCATTAGCAAAGATGTTCATTAGCAAAGATGTTCATCAGCACAGATGTTCATTAGCAAAGATGTTCATTAGCAAAGATGTTCATCAGCAAAGATGTTCATCAGCACAGATGTTCATTAGCAAAGATGTTCATTAGCAAAGATGTTCATCAGCAAAGATGTTCATCAGCAAAGATGTTCATTAGCAAAGATGTTCATTAGCAAAGATGTTCATTAGCAAAGATGTTCATTAGCACAGATGTTCATCAGCACAGATGTTCATTAGCAAAGATGTTCATTAGCAAAGATGTTCATTAGCACAGATGTTCATTAGCAAAGATGTTCATTAGCAAAGATGTTCATTAGCAAAGATGTTCATTAGCAAAGATGTTCATTAGCACAGATGTTCATTAGCAAAGATGTTCATTAGCACAGATGTTCATTAGCAAAGATGTTCATCAGCAAAGATGTTCATTAGCAAAGATGTTCATTAGCAAAGATGTTCATTAGCAAAGATGTTCATTAGCAAAGATGTTCATTAGCAAAGATGTTCATTAGCAAAGATGTTCATTAGCAAAGATGTTCATTAGCACAGATGTTCATTAGCAAAGATGTTCATTAGCACAGATGTTCATTAGCAAAGATGTTCATCAGCACAGATGTTCATCAGCAACGATGTTCATTAGCAAAGATCTTCATTAGCAAAGATGTTCATCAGCACAGATGTTCATCAGCAAAGAACATCTGTGCTGATGAACATGATGTTCATTAGCAAAGATGTTCATCAGCACAGATGTTCATCAGCAAAGATGTTCATTAGCAAAGATGTTCATTAGCAAAGATGTTCATCAGCACAGATGTTCATCAGCAAAGATGTTCATTAGCAAAGATGTTCATTAGCAAAGATGTTCATCAGCAAAGATGTTCATTAGCAAAGATGTTCATTAGCAAAGGCTTTCTTGTTTCACTCATATGTATCATCACCTTATGAAGGGCATCGAAGCAGAGCATACTGCTGCCAAGAGGCTCATTTCACTCGACAGCACCAGTCAACAGGGATCACGGTCCACAGCAGGGGTCGGCAATACATCGATCTGTTGCGAGTTGATCGCGTGATTTAATAAAATATGATATAAGAAAATAGTAGAGAGAGCTGTGATTGGCTGCTGTGCATGTCAATCAAATAGTTATTGCGCCGATTGGTTGACAATTTGATTGACATGCACAGCAGCCAATCAGAGCTCCCGCCTCTTCCAGTGAACGCAAAGTTCATATGAATCGAGAATAAAAAGAGCAAAACATGCGACAGTCATTTTACACAGTTCAGAAAAACGATATAGAATTAAAAGCTTGTTTTTTTCAAATAATATATGAAACAAAATAATGTTTGATCTTCAGGTTCTTCTCTAGAGTCACAAACATGACGTCACTTCAGGTTCTTCTCTAGAGTCACAAACATGACGTCACTTCAGGTTCTTCTCTAGAGTCACAAACATGGACGTCCCCTTCAGGTTCTTCTCTAGAGTCACAAACATGACGTCACTTCAGGTTCTTCTCTAGAGTCACAAACATGACGTCACTTCAGGTTCTTCTCTAGAGTCACAAACATGACGTCACTTCAGGTTCTTCTCTAGAGTCACAAACATGACGTCACTTCAGGTTCTTCTCTAGAGTCACAAACATGACGTCACTTCAGGTTCTTCTCTAGAGTCACAAACATGACGTCACTTCAGGTTCTTCTCTAGAGTCACAAACATGACGTCACTTCAGGTTCTTCTCTAGAGTCACAAACATGACGTCACTTCAGGTTCTTCTCTAGAGTCACAAACATGACGTCACTTCAGGTTCTTCTCTAGAGTCACAAACATGACGTCACTTCAGGTTCTTCTCTAGAGTCACAAACATGACGTCACTTCAGGTTCTTCTCTAGAGTCACAAACATGACGTCACTTCAGGTTCTTCTCTAGAGTCACAAACATGACGTCACTTCAGGTTCTTCTCTAGAGTCACAAACATGACGTCACTTCAGGTTCTTCTCTAGAGTCACAAACATGACGTCACTTCAGGTTCTTCTCTAGAGTCACAAACATGACGTCACTTCAGGTTCTTCTCTAGAGTCACAAACATGACGTCACTTCAGGTTCTTCTCTAGAGTCACAAACATGACGTCACTTCAGGTTCTTCTCTAGAGTCACAAACATGACGTCACTTCAGGTTCTTCTCTAGAGTCACAAACATGACGTCACTTCAGGTTCTTCTCTAGAGTCACAAACATGACGTCACTTCAGGTTCTTCTCTAGAGTCACAAACATGAAGTCACTTCAGGTTCTTCTCTAGAGTCACAAACATGAAGTCACTTCAGGTTCTTCTCTAGAGTCACAAACATGACGTCACTTCAGGTTCTTCTCTAGAGTCACAAACATGACGTCACTTCAGGTTCTTCTCTAGAGTCACAAACATGACGTCACTTCAGGTTCTTCTCTAGAGTCACAAACATGACGTCACTTCAGGTTCTTCTCTAGAGTCACAAACATGACGTCACTTCAGGTTCTTCTCTAGAGTCACAAACATGACGTCACTTCAGGTTCTTCTCTAGAGTCACAAACATGACGTCACTTCAGGTTCTTCTCTAGAGTCACAAACATGACGTCACTTCAGGTTCTTCTCTAGAGTCACAAACATGACGTCACTTCAGGTTCTTCTCTAGAGTCACAAACATGACGTCACTTCAGGTTCTTCTCTAGAGAGTCACTTACACATGACCTCCAGGTTCTTCTCTAGAGTCACAAACATGACGTCACTTCAGGTTCTTCTCTAGAGTCACAAACATGACGTCACTTCAGGTTCTTCTCTAGAGTCACAAACATGACGTCACTTCAGGTTCTTCTCTAGAGTCACAAACATGACGTCACTTCAGGTTCTTCTCTAGAGTCACAAACATGACGTCACTTCAGGTTCTTCTCTAGAGTCACAAACATGACGTCACTTCAGGTTCTTCTCTAGAGTCACAAACATGACGTCACTTCAGGTTCTTCTCTAGAGTCACAAACATGACGTCACTTCAGGTTCTTCTCTAGAGTCACAAACATGACGTCACTTCAGGTTCTTCTCTAGAGTCACAAACATGACGTCACTTCAGGTTCTTCTCTAGAGTCACAAACATGACGTCACTTCAGGTTCTTCTCTAGAGTCACAAACATGACGTCACTTCAGGTTCTTCTCTAGAGTCACAAACATGACGTCACTTCAGGTTCTTCTCTAGAGTCACAAACATGACGTCACTTCAGGTTCTTCTCTAGAGTCACAAACATGACGTCACTTCAGGTTCTTCTCTAGAGTCACAAACATGACGTCACTTCAGGTTCTTCTCTAGAGTCACAAACATGACGTCACTTCAGGTTCTTCTCTAGAGTCACAAACATGACGTCACTTCAGGTTCTTCTCTAGAGTCACAAACATGAAGTCACTTCAGGTTCTTCTCTAGAGTCACAAACATGATGTCACTTCAGGTTCTTCTCTAGAGTCACAAACATGACGTCACTTCAGGTTCTTCTCTAGAGTCACAAACATGACGTCACTTCAGGTTCTTCTCTAGAGTCACAAACATGACGTCACTTCTAGGTTCTTCCCCGTAGAGTCACAAACATGACGTCACTTCAGGTTCTTCTCTAGAGTCACAAACATGACGTCACTTCAGGTTCTTCTCTAGAGTCACAAACATGACGTCACTTCAGGTTCTTCTCTAGAGTCACAAACATGAAGTCACTTCAGGTTCTTCTCTAGAGTCACAAACATGAAGTCACTTCAGGTTCTTCTCTAGAGTCACAAACATGACGTCACTTCAGGTTCTTCTCTAGAGTCACAAACATGACGTCACTTCAGGTTCTTCTCTAGAGTCACAAACATGACGTCACTTCAGGTTCTTCTCTAGAGTCACAAACATGACGTCACTTCAGGTTCTTCTCTAGAGTCACAAACATGACGTCACTTCAGGTTCTTCTCTAGAGTCACAAACATGACGTCACTTCAGGTTCTTCTCTAGAGTCACAAACATGACGTCACTTCAGGTTCTTCTCTAGAGTCACAAACATGACGTCACTTCAGGTTCTTCTCTAGAGTCACAAACATGACGTCACTTCAGGTTCTTCTCTAGAGTCACAAACATGACGTCACTTCAGGTTCTTCTCTAGAGTCACAAACATGACGTCACTTCAGGTTCTTCTCTAGAGTCACAAACATGACGTCACTTCAGGTTCTTCTCTAGAGTCACAAACATGATGTCACTTCAGGTTCTTCTCTAGAGTCACAAACATGACGTCACTTCAGGTTCTTCTCTAGAGTCACAAACATGACGTCACTTCAGGTTCTTCTCTAGAGTCACAAACATGACGTCACTTCAGGTTCTTCTCTAGAGTCACAAACATGACGTCACTTCAGGTTCTTCTCTAGAGTCACAAACATGACGTCACTTCAGGTTCTTCTCTAGAGTCACAAACATGACGTCACTTCAGGTTCTTCTCTAGAGTCACAAACATGACGTCACTTCAGGTTCTTCTCTAGAGTCACAAACATGACGTCACTTCAGGTTCTTCTCTAGAGTCACAAACATGACGTCACTTCAGGTTCTTCTCTAGAGTCACAAACATGACGTCACTTCAGGTTCTTCTCTAGAGTCACAAACATGACGTCACTTCAGGTTCTTCTCTAGAGTCACAAACATGACGTCACTTCAGGTTCTTCTCTAGAGTCACAAACATGACGTCACTTCAGGTTCTTCTCTAGAGTCACAAACATGACGTCACTTCAGGTTCTTCTCTAGAGTCACAAACATGAAGTCACTTCAGGTTCTTCTCTAGAGTCACAAACATGACGTCACTTCAGGTTCTTCTCTAGAGTCACAAACATGACGTCACTTCAGGTTCTTCTCTAGAGTCACAAACATGACGTCACTTCAGGTTCTTCTCTAGAGTCACAAACATGACGTCACTTCAGGTTCTTCTCTAGAGTCACAAACATGACGTCACTTCAGGTTCTTCTCTAGAGTCACAAACATGACGTCACTTCAGGTTCTTCTCTAGAGTCACAAACATGACGTCACTTCAGGTTCTTCTCTAGAGTCACAAACATGACGTCACTTCAGGTTCTTCTCTAGAGTCACAAACATGACGTTCACTTCAGGTTCTTCTCTAGAGTCACAAACATGACGTCACTTCAGGTTCTTCTCTAGAGTCACAAACATGACGTCACTTCAGGTTCTTAAACTCTAGAGTCACAAACATGACGTCACTTCAGGTTCCTTAATATAATAAGAATATAATAAGAATATAATAAGAATATAATAAGAATATAATAAGAATATAATAAGAATATAATAAGAATATAATAAGAATATAACAAGAATATAATAAGAATATAATAAGAATATAACAAGAATATAATAAGAATATAAAGAAGAATATAAATAAGAATATAATAAGAATATAACAAGAATATAATAAGAATATAATAAAAGAATATAATAAGAATATAATAAGAATATAATAAGAATATAATAAGAATATAATAAGAATATAACAAGAATATAACAAGAATATAACAAGAATATAACAAGAATATAATAAGAATATAATAAGAATATAATAAGAATATAATAAGAATATAATAAGAATATAATAAGAATATAATAAGAATATAATAAGAATATAATAAGAATATAATAAGAATATAATAAGAATATAATAAGAATATAATCAGAATATAATAAGAATATAATAAGAATATAATAAGAATATAATAAGAATATAATAAGAATATAACAAGAATATAATAAGAATATAATAAGAATATAATCAGAATATAATCAGAATATAATCAGAATATAATCAGAATATAATCAGAATATAATAAGAATATAATAAGAATATAATAAGAATATAATCAGAATATAATCAGAATATAATCAGAATATAATCAGAATATAATAAGAATATAATAAGAATATAATAAGAATATAACAAGAATATAATAAGAATATAATAAGAATATAATAATAAGAATATAATAAGAATATAATAAGAATATAATAAGAATATAATAAGAATATAATAAAGAATATAACAAGAATATAACAAGAATATAACAAGAATATAATAAGAATATAATAAGAATATAATAAGAATATAATCAGAATATAATAAGAATATAATAAGAATATAATAAGAATATAATAAGAATATAACAAGAATATAATAAGAATATAATAAGAATATAATAAGAATATAATAAGAATATAATAAGAATATAATAAGAATATAATAAGAATATAATCAGAATATAATAAGAATATAATAAGAATATAATAAGAATATAATAAGAATATACAAGAATATAATAAGAATATAATAAGAATATAATAAGAATATAATAAGAATATAATAAGAATATAATAAGAATATAATAATATAAGAAATATAATATAAGAATATAACAAGAATATAACAAGAATATAAGAAGAATATAAGAAGAATATAATAAGAATATAATAAGAATATAATAAGAATATAATAAGAAATATAATATAATAAGAATATAATCAGAATATAATCAGAATATAATAAGAATATAATAAGAATATAATAAGAATATAATAAGAATATAATAAGAATATAATAAGAATATAATAAGAATATAATAAGAATATAATAAGAATATAATAAGAATATAATAAGAATATAATAAGAATATAACAATAAGAATATAATAAGAATATAATAAGAATATAATAAGAATATAATAAGAATATAATAAGAATATAATAAGAATATAATAAGAATATAATAAGAATATAATAAGAATATAATAAGAATATAATAAGAATATAATAAGAATATAATAAGAATATAATAAGAATATAATAAGAATATAATAAGAATATAATAAGAATATAATAAGAATATAATAAGAATATAATAAGAATATAACAAGAATATAATAAGAATATAATAAGAATATAATAAGAATATAATAAGAATATAATAAGAATATAATAAGAATAAGAATATAATAAGAATATAACAAGAATATAATAAGAATATAATAAGAATATAATAAGAATATAACAAGAATATAATAAGAATATAAAGAAGAATATAATAAGAATATAATAAGAATATAATAAGAATATAATAAGAATATAACAAGAATATAATAAGAATATAATAAGAATATAATAAGAATATAATAAGAATATAATAAGAATATAATAAGAATATAATAAGAATATAATAAGAATATAATAAGAATATAATAAGAATATAACAAGAATATAATAAGAATATAATAAGAATATAATAAGAATATAATAAGAATATAATAAGAATATAATAAGAATATAATAAGAATATAACAAGAATATAATAAGAATATAATAAGAATATAATAAGAATATAATAAGAATATAACAAGAATATAATAAGAATATAATAAGAATATAATAAGAATATAATAAGAATATAATAAGAATATAATAAGAATATAATAAGAATATAATAAGAATATAACAAGAATATAATAATAATAATAATAAGAATATAATAAGAATATAATAAGAATATAATAAGAATATAATAAGAATATAATAAGAATATAATAAGAATATAATAAGAATATAATAAGAATATAATAAGAATATAATAAGAATATAATAAGAATATAATAAGAATATAATAAGAATATAATAATAATAAGAATATAATAAGAATATAATAAGAATATAATAAGAATATAATAATATATAATAAGAATATAATAAGAATATAATCAGAATATAATAAGAATATAATAAGAATATAATAAGAATATAATAAGAATATAATAAGAATATAATAAGAATATAACAAGAATATAACAAGAATATAATAAGAATATAATAAGAATATAATAAGAATATAATAAGAATATAAGAAGAATATAATAAGAATATAATCAGAATATAATCAGAATATAATAAGAATATAAGAAGAATATAAGAAGAATATAATAAGAATATAATAAGAATATAATAAGAATATAATAAGAATATAATAAGAATATAATAAGAATATAATAAGAATATAATAAGAATATAATAAGAATATAATAAGAATATAATAAGAATATAATAAGAATATAATAAGAATATAATAAGAATATAATAAGAATATAATAAGAATATAATAAGAATATAATAAGAATATAATAAGAATATAATAAGAATATAACAAGAATATAAATAAGAATATACAAGAATATAATAAGAATAATAAGAATATAAAGAAGAATATAACAAGAATATAATAAGAATATAATAAGAATATAATAAGAATATAACAAGAATATAACAAGAATATAACAAGAATATAATAAGAATATAATAAGAATATAACAAGAATATAATAAGAATATAAAGAAGAATATAACAAGAATATAATAAGAATATAATAAGAATATAATAAGAATATAAGAAGAATATAAGAAGAATATAATAAGAATATAACAAGAATATAATAAGAATATAATAAGAATATAATAAGAATATAATAAGAATATAATAAGAATATAATAAGAATATAACAAGAATATAATAAGAATATAATAAGAATATAATAAGAATATAATAAGAATATAATAAGAATATAATAAGAATATAATAAGAATATAACAAGAATATAAATCTGAAGATGTTTTAAATTTTAAATAATCCACTTGTGTGATTCATGTCAGACATGTTTAAAATTAACAAATATAAACTGTTAGTTTGAATTCATGTTTCCATTTGTTTTTTCATGATCACAGAAATGGAGAAACTTAAGTCTCTTGTTTCGTTTAAATATGATGGACATATTGAAAGCATGGAAAGGGATGAAGGAAGATCTTTTGAACTTGATCATTATAAAAGTAGCTCGTGAACCGAACAAGTGTGACACCCCTGTTTTAGATCATTTAAAAGTGTGACACCCCTGTTTTAGATCATTTAAAAGTGTGACACCCCTGTTTTAGATCATTTAAAAGTGTGACACCCCTGTTTTAGATCATTTGAAAGTGTGACACCCCTGTTTTAGATCATTTAAAAGTGTGACACCCCTGTTTTAGATCATTTAAAAGTGTGACACCCCTGTTTTAGATCATTTAAAAGTGTGACACCCCTGTTTTAGATCATTTAAAAGTGTGACACCCCTGTTTTAGATCATTTAAAAGTGTGACACCCCTGTTTTAGATCATTTAAAAGTGTGACATCCCTGTTTTAGATCATTTAAAAGTGTGACACCCCTGATCTAGATCATTTAAAAGTGTGACACCCCTGTTTTAGATCATTTAAAAGTGTGACACCCCTGTTTTAGATCATTTAAAAGTGTGACACCCCTGTTTTAGATCATTTAAAAGTGTGACACCCCTGTTTTAGATCATTTAAAAGTGTGACACCCCTGATCTACATGAATGTTGCTGCATCAGGACTTGAATCAATGAAGGGAAAATGCCAGAAACACAGTTTAAAACACGAGAATCAACACAAAACTGAAACTTCTCTTTTTCAGAAACTATGAATAAGAAAAACCGTTTTTTTCACAACACAGTTATTGAGATAGAAAAAGCTAGTATTTCTTCAATAAGCATCACTAGAAGCTAAACTTTGCGGCAATGGTTCATTTTTTAATATTATATTTATATTATAAAGGATTTATATTGTTAAAAGTTTGAATTCTAACTTAAATGTTTAAAATATGAAATATCTTCAGTTGAGTCCATCGAGCACTAGAGGGCGCTGCGCTGCTGCAGAGACACGCGCGCGCGCAGAAGAAGAGAAGAAACCATGGCCGGTGACAAGGTCGCTCCAATTTATTTAACTTTTAAACCTTAATGTTGCCTCCGTTTGTCATCTTTAGACAACGATGTTGATTTTAAGTTCTGTTGGCGATAAACTTTCACTCATGTTGTTGTTTGTGTGTAAACAGCGGCTCAGAGATGTTAGCATTGATGTGTCACAGCTGCTAACTATAGTTTAAAGTTATACTTGTAACTTTTAAAGTAATACTTGTAACTTATTGTAGAGATTATATTTGATAGAAATCAACTTTATAATGTTAATAACATAGAAACATACTGTCTTTTCGGAGTCTTTGTTGTTCTGTGAACTTCACACTCAAAACAACCTCGTAAGAAAAATAAAAATTGAGTCACGATGGAAGAAAAATGTTATATTTTTATTTGACTTTCTTGACGCCATAGATGTGATGAGTCTAAAGTAAATATCTTTGTACTTCAGAGCAAAAACACATTTAGTAGCCGTGTGAAAGAGATTCTATATTTGACTTAATATGTCATAAAATACAAACAAAAACATATATATATATATATATATATATATATAACTATTATCTATAAAAATACTGTGAAATTGTCAAACTAACAACATGAAGATTTGACTCTTTGTTCTGTGTATTCAGGGGTGTGTCAAAGTAAACCTTGTCATATAAACACTATGTTGTCCTGCAGGATCCGACCAGTCAGCTCGGGGACCTGCTGGGGTTAAAGGGTCAACTTGAGGACATTCAGAAGCGAGTGGAGGATGAAATAAATGCTGGAATTCCTGCTGTAAGAAACACACACGGTTACATTTTGAACGTTTTGAACGTTTCATTGACCTCGACGCCGTGTCTTCTCAGGGCGGGAGTCTGTTGGCGTCTCCGTTCCTCAAAGGCTTCATGGCCGGATACATCGTGGCGCGGCTCCGCTCGTCCGCCGTCATGGGCGTCGCCGCAGGAGTGTGTACCGGCGTCTTCGTGGCTCAGAGTTACAAAGTTCCCAACGTGGAGCGAACGATCAAAGACTATATCAGCAGCGTGAGAGGAGGACAGAAGTGACGCAGGCGACGCTCCTTCATCCACGATTCAGGTCAATGGTTTGAATCCCGTCGTGTCTTTTCTTCTCAGCAGGGAAACAAGAAATGAGGCCATTTTGTACGAAAAATGATATTTTGCACTTTGGATGCGAGTGAGATCGATGTTTGTTTGTCAACATGTCGTCGTGTGCCTTCTCTGGTTGGAACTGGATATAATCCTTCATTCATCTCTTTGTTGAACTCAACACACACTCCTGCTTCTATGTTTGTTCAAATGTTTATGTTAATATTAAAATCTCAATAAACAAGAGGAATATTTAGAGCTTTTTCTCTCAAAACTGTACATTTGAAAACATATGAATTTGTTCTTTCAAACTTGAAAATGTGCACAAGTGACAATAGTTTCCACTATGTTTGCTGAATGAAAGAAATTATTCTTTAAAAGTCATTTGTGTTTGGTTTCACTGGAACATTTGTAACATGTTTACGATCATGTTTTATTCACTTCTTCCTCCTGCATGATGTCATTTGTTTCTTCAATGACTCGGGTTGATGTTTAACTTTTCAACTTTTAAAAGCTTTATTTCTCAACATTTTTCTTTGAATAAATCTCATCCAAACACTTGTTTCATTCAAAATGTTACGCATCTTTCAATGTCTACTCCAGAGTATTTTTAAAATAATCACACATTTGTTTTGAAGCAGAATTACTGCTGAACCGCGTCTATAGCAAATATTTTGTCTGAGGTTTCGACGAGACTTTCCTCAGCCAGAGTGATCAAGTCTCTTCCTCCACTTGAGCAGGATCTTCTCTGCAGACATATTGTCAGTCAAGGTTATTAGTAAAGATGTTTCCAGACCAGGATAACAAATCACTTTAACAATCACAAACTATACACAGTTAAAATATATACTTGAAAAGATCAAGACACATAAGACAAACACAGGAGTGCCAGACAATCTGAGGAAAGCACAAATAAGAATGTCCTTCTAAATGTTCAGTCAATGTTTTGAAAATATTTTTTATTTATGTCGGTGGTTAAAGTAGGTTTGTAGGTGCAATACATCTCCGTCCACTAGGTGTCAGTGTGAGCACAGAAACATACAAGCTGTCGTTCACGGAGCGGAAACAGTTTTCACTCAAACTGACCTAAAACCTTCTTGTCATCAGAACAGGTTCAGCAGAACAATATTATTAAAGTAAGTAACTTCGTCTCTATTCTTCAGACTCTTCTTCATCCATGAAGTTCAAACGAAGCTTCTTTCTTTCTCTGGTCTGAAGAAAAAGCGCCAAATTCGAACTCGCTCTTCGAAGCTAACATTGTTTTAACAGAAACATATCTTTTATATTATCAGTTACAATGTTTAATCTATAGTTGTTTTAACATCATTGTTACCGTCAACCTTCTGCCTCAAACATGTGAATGAACCGATGAGTCTAACGTGTGTTTGTACCTGAACAGGTGATGAAGAAAAGTGACAGATCACACCTGTAAGTGTTTGAATTATTGCTTTAAACACTTTAATCATGTTTGGATTCATATGTTTATCATGTTTGGATTCATATGTTTATCATGTTTGGATTCATATGTTTATCATGTTTGGATTCATATGTTTATCATGTTTGGATTCATATGTTTATCATGTTTAGATTCATATGTTTATCATGTTTGGATTCATATGTTTATCATGTTTGGATTCATATGTTTATCATGTTTGGATTCATATGTTTATCATGTTTGGATTCATATGTTTATCATGTTTGGATTCATATGTTTATCATGTTTAGATTCATATGTTTATCATGTTTGGATTCATATGTTTATCATGTTTGGATTCATATGTTTATCATATAAAAGATAATAAAGATTGTAACAGGGATAACTATAGATGTACAGTATACGTTGATAACTCTCTTTAAATATAAAATATATACTTATAATGTGATTATATTTGTATTTAATTAGGTTTACAGAGAGTCTTTACTGGTTCGCAGAAAAGTTGAACTGATTCTCATTAAAAAGTGTTTCTCACACAAAATAAACTTTCAAATAGTGAACGTATGTAAAGATTAATATGACACAACATTGTGTTAACCAGACTTTCAGTTATTTTCATTTCTTGAATTATAAATCGTTCAAAACTAAAGTTAATTTCCATGGATGGAACAAAACAAGATGTTTGCAACACTGGCAACAAAAGTTTCTGTTTGTAATGTACTTCAAATACTCACAATAGTGTAGCTAACAAACACATGCACGTCGTTGCACATCGAGCACGTTCATGGAGCAACGTTTGATTTAATAGCACTTCTCAAAGTGATGTGGACACATTTCTAGAAACTAGAAACTCATGTTTAGTTGATGTTAAAATAAACATTTGGGTGAAATAGTTTAACTTACAGTATGTCCTTTATGTTTTATTTCTATCCGTCTCGTTGGTTGTCAAGTTGGCCTTAAATCTAAGTTTACATTTTAAAAGTCTTGACTTGAACTTGTTTTCTTCAGCAGTCGGAGCCTGAAACGAAAAGAGCCCGAAGAACCCAGTGTCCCGAACAAAAGAGTGAAAGATGAGGTAAGATCAGAGTCTTTGTGAATTGCAAATATAAAGCTTTATTTAAAACGTATTCATTTTTCATCATTATTATGTAGTTTTGACTCCAAACATGGTAAACTAACACAAGTTAAAAATCCATGTATTTTCTTCACGTCTGATCCCTTTGACTCTGTTTCGTTGCAGAGATTTTCCTTCATCGTTCCCTCGCAGGATCAGGATCTTGCAGGCGAGGGAACGTCGGAAATGGTTGGAATGAACTGGGACCTGATTGAGGTTTTTCACTCGTTTCTTCAAGGCTTGAAGTGGAAATATTGTTGTTCTTGTGGTTAAATCTTGTGTTTCCCGGCAGGTCCTGTCGACCCAGACATGCGTGGACCGGTGGGTCTGCGGGAACGTTGTCAAGCTCCTGCGGGAGGAGAACACTGTGCCGTTCATGGTCCGTTACCGGAAAGACATGATCAATCACATGGATGCCGACGCTGTGCGGGACGTGCAGCTGGTCTATGAGGACTTGTGGTAAATATTGTGTGGAAACAGAATTTCTTTAATGCTAAAGTACAACATCAGTGAAGTGACAGTTCAGGGCTCGACGCCACTGGCAGCACAAATCCAGGAAATGAGTCAGAAAAATAAAACGAGTGAAAATAATAATATGATAAACAACATGTAAAATACAATTAAACAAAATGGATGTGTACTTGTTGTGACTGAGAATATTTAACCACAAATTCAACCTTTCAACAGACAAATAATGGATTTCACTTAATAATGAAACAACACATTTTGAATTAAAGTAGTTTTAACATTTGAAATGTTACATTTATTCAATATTCTACACATAATTAATGTCAAAATGATGTATTAATTCTGACCACTAGATGGCGCTGACGGTCTGTGATAGTTCTTGATCTCGTCCAGGCCTCGCACGTCTTTGTGGTCGTACATTGAATTAATAGAAACTTTGTCCTCAACATGTCAGTTCTCTGGCCAAGAAGACGGAGTCGGTGGTTCAGACGCTGAAGAAGGACGCAGTCTTGACGTCCGATCTGGAGCGAAGCCTGAGGAGCTGCAGATCAGCTGATGAGTTGGATCACCTGGTAAGAACGTGTTTCATCAACACGTGTTCACACGACTCTGATGTGCTGTGTGTCTCCAGTTCACTCCGTTCAAGAAAGGCAGCAAACAGAGCAAAGCCTGTCGAGCCAAATCTCTGGGCCTCCAGGATGCGGCTCTCGGACTCATCGAAGCTCCTCACGAGCTTCATCTGAGATCCTGGGTCAAACCTGGAGCTCAAGGTAGGGCGAGTTGATGTGATTATGTTGAACCAATGAACACGTGGAGCATTAAAGGATATAAAACTATGATGTTCATAAACAATAATTAAAATGTCAACAATAAATAAAATTCAGTTTCTTATCAGCTTTAAGAGATGCTGGACTCACTGTATCCTCTCGTCCTCAGTCATCATTCTTCCTTTAGCTGCAGAGGATGTAACGGCAGCTGCCATCTAGAGGCCGGAAGTTTAATTGCAACAAAACACTGAATATTCACACGTAAACTCTCAATAAAAAATACATTTTATACAGTATTGTGAAAAAATCCTGACGTTTCAGAGTATTCATACTTTCTTGTACCGTCTGGCCTTCGAAAACATGTTTCATTCTATAATATCACAATGACAATTTTGAAATATTTTGGAGTCTATATTTATATATATATATATATTTTATTAAATAACTGAACATTAAACAACCTATTTTATCCATTTTCTTGCAACATATCTACGACTCAGAATGAATGAATTAAACATGTTTTGAGATTATAATTTAGTTCATATCGTGCTTCTTTAAAATCTGTTTTCTTTTCTCATATGTTTCTGTTTCTGCGTCCAAGTTGAGATCCGCTCACAGGAAGGGAATATGTTCTGTGATCTCATCTTAAAGTGTAAAAACTGTGTCTCCAGGTCTGTCATCACTGGAGGACGTGTCCACCGGCGTCGGACACATCTTGGCCGACATGATCGCCAAAGACCCAGAGACTCTCACCTACGTGAAAACATCGTGAGACATTCCACTCACACCTTCCTCCACATGTCATCAAGATCTTCACAACGTCTCCATTTCATTGATCTTGGATTCTGCTCGACCATAATATTCTTCTGCTCCAGATGTGAGAACAACAACGTGACCATCCAGTCGTCTTTGGCAAAGTCTGCAAACAAAGAAAGCAAGAAGTCGAAGGAAGACAAAAAACAAGGAGCCAAAGATTCCAAAGTCCTGGACATCGACAAGTTTCACCTTTACCTGGACTTCACCTGCAGCGTGAAGACGATTCAGCCTCATCAGGTGAAACACTTTCTCTTTTTCATCTGTGACACACACTAGCTGCACCATATATCAACAAATATTCATATTGTGATATTAGCACGTGTGATATACATATAGAAAACATGTGATCATTTATAATATTTATGGTATAAATCAAGAATTTCTTAAATGTGCACTTCGATCAATCAGTGTTTTGTAAAGTTGTATATTTGTACTTCTATGTCTCGTTGTAGTTTACGTCTCCGTCCGTCTGTGAACTGTGTTAGGCTCGGTTGCTATGACGACACGTCTTGTTTCAGTATATACACGGAAGTAATACTAACTTATGATCTAGTCAAACACTAGTGATCCAGTGAAGTAATACTAACTTCTGATCTAGTCAAACACTAGTGATCCAGTGTATCCAGTGAAGTAATACTAACTTATGATCTAGTCAAACACTAGTGATCCAGTGAAGTAATACTAACTTATGATCTAGTCAAACACTAGTGATCCAGTGAAGTAATACTAACTTATGATCTAGTCAAACACTAGTGATCCAGTGAAGTAATACTAACTTATGATCTAGTCAAACACTAGTGATCCAGTGAAGTAATACTAACTTATGATCTAGTCAAACACTAGTGATCCAGTGAAGTAATACTAACTTATGATCTAGTCAAACACTAGTGATCCAGTGAAGTAATACTAACTTATGATCTAGTCAAACACTAGTGATCCAGTGAAGTAATACTAACTTATGATCTAGTCAAACACTAGTGATCCAGTGAAGTAATACTAACTTATGATCTAGTCAAACACTAGTGATCCAGTGAAGTAATACTAACTTATGATCTAGTCAAACACTAGTGATCCAGTGAAGTAATACTAACTTATGATCTAGTCAAACACTAGTGATCCAGTGAAGTAATACTAACTTATGATCTAGTCAAACACTAGTGATCCAGTGAAGTAATACTAACTTATGATCTAGTCAAACACTAGTGATCCAGTGAAGTAATACTAACTTATGATCTAGTCAAACACTAGTGATCCAGTGAAGTAATACTAACTTATGATCTAGTCAAACACTAGTGATCCAGTGAAGTAATACTAACTTATGATCTAGTCAAACACTAGTGATCCAGTGAAGTAATACTAACTTATGATCTAGTAAAACACTAGTGATCCAGTGAAGTAATACTAACTTATGATCTAGTTAAACACTAGTGATCCAGTGAAGTAATACTAACTTATGATCTAGTCAAACACTAGTGATCCAGTGAAGTAATACTAACTTATGATCTAGTCAAACACTAGTGATCCAGTGAAGTAATACTAACTTATGATCTAGTCAAACACTAGTGATCCAGTGAAGTAATACTAACTTATGATCTAGTCAAACACTAGTGATCCAGTGAAGTAATACTAACTTATGATCTAGTCAAACACTAGTGATCCAGTGAAGTAATACTAACTTATGATCTAGTCAAACACTAGTGATCCAGTCACTCGTCTCTTTCAACCTCCTTTGTTAAAGCAACATATTGTAAGAACTTTTCATCTCGTCTCAGTTGTTTTCTTAGAAGATCATGAACTTCCAAACAAACCTGTCCGTCTTCACCGTATGCTAACGAGCTAAGTTGTTAGCGTCATTTATAAAGTGTTATGTGTGTGTGTGTACAAGGATTTATTATTGATTTGGTGATATTATGACGCGCCGGCGGCTCCTCTCTGATGTCACTCAGATTGGCAGGAAACTGATGCAAGTCCCGCGAGACTGAGCGTTAGAAGTGATATTTTTCTACCATCATGTCGACACCGAAGCGCAGAAATAAACTAAATTGAAATATCATCGTTTTCCTTCTAAACCCTGTGACCTCCGCTACAGTACTCGCGCGCAGGCGCGTGCATGCGGCTACATTTTTAGGTGAAAGAAAAAAAAATCGCATTAACATCGAAATCGCAATTTGAGACACCGACACCGATATCGAATATCGCACACATTTCCAATGTCGTGCAGCTCTAGTCAATAACAACTTTATTTAATAACATTCAGTTTGACAATCTTTTAAAAATACATGTTGAAGATTATTTTCATCATTCATTAGTTTATCGAGACTTTCTTGCACCTGAGCTTATTTTAATCAAACTTAGAATATTGAATGGTTAACTTTGAAAACAAATTTTACAATTTCGATTAAACAATTTCGATCAATACAGTTTTACCTTACCTTACCTTACCTTAAAATTGTAATCTTTTTTTGTGAGAATAATTTCCACATTGATTAAAAAAACGACACATAGAGTTTGATCGCGGTGTAAGAAAATATAAATATAACGTGATATTTTAATTCTGATACTGTATCGATATATATATATATATATATTTACCTCTAAAAAAACTTTTTCAATAGTGTGTACAAAAGACAATCATTCGATTTTTTTACTTTACTATTAACTCAACTATTCACAGCATTTATTCATCTACTGTACGTGCTGCTATTAACCCTCCGGCCACTAGTTGGCAACATTCGTCAATTCCTCGTGTCAAAGTAACAACAAAACTAGCGAGATGGCAAGTTTTTCGCCAGTTTTTCTCAAATAAGTGAACAAGAAGAAACACCAGAAGCTTTCAAAGCTGGTGTTTGGACTCAAAGTTAAAAGATAAACAATATATCGTCACACGAGTATCAACAGATTCTTGACGATACACAGAGTTTCATTTTCTAATTTAAACGATTCCAAAATAAACCTCTGCTCGTACTATTCTACCAATATTTGGATATTGAATTTAAAAGATAACACATTGAAAACGAATGAGTTTTATATGTATTATAATTTAATGATTAAAAACCAATTGCCGTATAAAAATAATTGAATTATTCCTCAAAGACATTCAAGTCGAGATATAAACTTCAATAGTCACTGAAATACTTGAATGTAAATGTAGATGCAACAAGGTGTGTAGAGTGTGTAGAAAGATGCAACAAGGTGTGTAGAAAGATGCAACAAGGTGTGTAGAGTGTGTAGAAAGATGCAACAAGGTGTGTAGAGTGTGTAGAAAGATGCAACAAGGTGTGTAGAAAGATGCAACAAGGTTGTGTAGAAAGATGCAACAAGTGCAACAAGGTGTGTAGAGTGTGTAGAAAGATGCAACAAGGTGTGTAGAGTGTGTAGAAAGATGCAACAAGGTGTGTAGAGTGTGTAGAAAGATGCAACAAGGTGTGTAGAGTGTGTAGAAAGATGCAACAAGGTGTGTAGAGTGTGTAGAAAGATGCAACAAGGTGTGTAGAGTGTGTAGAAAGATGCAACAAGGTGTGTAGAGTGTGTAGAAAGATGCAACAAGGTGTGTAGAGTGTGTAGAAAGATGCAACAAGGTGTGTAGAGTGTGTAGAAAGATGCAACAGGGTGTGTAGAAAAAAGTGTGTAGAAAATGCAACAAGGTGTGTAGAGTGTGTAGAAAGATGCAACAAGGTGTGTAGAGTGTGTAGAAAGATGCAACAAGGTGTGTAGAAAGATGCAACAAGGTGTGTAGTAAGATGTAACAAGGTGTGTAGAAACTCTTGTAACTTGTGCCTCACACTTGTGTTGATGTTTGTGTGTCGTCTGCTCCTCACGTCACTCACTGTTAGCTCTGATGTTGTGTGTTTACCGTCCTCTGACTGCTGTGTTACTCACAGTCGTCCTGGGCCTGTTGTGTCACCATGACTCCTGTCACTCGCTGCCACATCACACTCTGTGGCCACCACACTGTGCCCTGCAGTCACACACACACACACACACACGTGCACCTCCTCGCACACATGCACGCCCTCAGCCTCTGCTGTTAACATATGTGACATGTCCCCTGCCGACACGCCATTGGACGAGAGCTGTTTGAGTGACAGGCGCTCCTCCGGTGACAGCTCTGCTGCTGGCCTGCAGGCGGCCGGACTCGCTCGCCCGACTCTCTCGTGTGCTGCTTTAATTCGATGACTCGTCGTTGTCATGGAGTGTTAATCCTGCGACTGCCGTGACCTGCTGGCTGTCGGATTCCGGCTAAAATGAACCTTTTCCGGCCGTCAAGTGCGCGGCTCCGCGGAGCAGGTGGGAGATGTGTTTTGACAGCAGGCATGTGTGTGAACACACACTCGCCCGTTTGCTTCATCACATTTTATTAAGCTCCGGCGCCACAGCTTTGATCCAGGAAAGAGTTTTAAGTGGAGAGAGAGAGAGAGAGAGCGAGAAGAGAGAGAGAGAGAGAGAGAGAGGAAGTTAAAACATGAAATAAAATAAAACGTATCTTTACACAGTTTCTTTAGATTGCTTTGAAAAGTCAAGAATCCAATTATTGTTATGATTATTTTTATTATTATGATGATGATGATGATTATGAATACGATTATAATTATTGTTATAATTATTGCTATTATTGTTATGATTATTATTATGATGATGATTATTACATTTATGATTATTATTATTATGATTATTATCCTTATGATTATTGTTGTTATTATGATTATGACTGTTATTATTATTATTATTGTTACTATGATTATTATTATGACTATTATTGTTACTATGATTATTATTATTATAATGATGATGACTGTTATTATTATTATTATTGTTACTTTGATTATTATGACTATTATTGTTACGATGATTATTATTATTATAATGATGATGATTATGATGATCAACTTCTATTACTCCAGTACTTTTATTTGCACTGTGTTATGAAGGACCATCAAGCAGAAAAAGAAGTGTATAAAATATAATAATATTAATACAATCACCCGAAATACACATATATTCATGTCTGCTTCAGTGGATCATTATTTTAAATATATATATATATATATATATATATATTAACCCAAACTCTAATCCTAAAAGACTATTTATTTGTGTAAATGAACAAAAAAATAAAATATTAGTTCATGGTAGAGTCAAAATAATGACATATTTATTAATAATATCATAAGATTTTAGCAATTCTTAACAAAGTTTATGTATTTATGGTCACGTCTGTGCATCAATGAATATCAAAGATCAAACCAACCTGCAACACAACCTTCTCTCACCCTAACCTGTCTGTCTGTCTCTGTCTCTGTCTGTCTGTCTGTGTCTCTGTGTCTCTGTGTCTCTCTCTGTGTCTCTGTCTGTCTCTCTCTGTGTCTCTGTCTCTCTCTCTGTCTCTGTCTCTGTCTGTCTGTCTGTGTCTCTGTGTCTCTGTCTGTCTCTCTCTCTGTCTCTGTCTCTGTCTGTCTCTGTCTGTCTCTCTCTCTGTCTCTGTCTCTGTCTGTCTGTGTCTCTGTGTCTCTGTCTGTCTCTCTCTGTCTCTGTCTGTCTGTCTGTGTCTCTGTGTCTCTGTCTGTCTCTCTGTCTCTGTCTCTGTCTCTGTCTGTCTGTCTCTCTCTCTCTGTCTCTGTCTGTCTCTGTCTGTCTGTGTCTCTGTGTCTCTGTCTGTCTCTCTCTCTGTCTCTCTCTGTCTGTCTCTCTGTCTGTCTCTCTCTGTCTCTGTCTGTCTGTCTGTCTGTCTCTCTGTCTGTCTCTCTCTGTCTCTGTCTGTCTGTCTGTCTGTCTCTCTCTCTGTCTCTGTCTCTCCATGTCCAGATGAGCTGAATAAAAGTGTTAGAAGTAAAGAAATGACTTTGACTCATGTTTCATGAGTTCAGTAGTTTCTTTGCACTTTTCAAACAAACGTAAACTTCATCATGACCTGGTTAATACAAAACCTTTAGTTCATGGATTCAACCTTTTCATATTCAGTCTGTGTAGCTCGTGGCTAAAGTACGTATTTTATATTTGTAGAGCTTTTCTAGATCAGGGTCTCAAAGCGCTTAAACAATCCAACAATATATAGTCAAAAATATATACTCAAAAAATATATAGTTAAATTATCAATGTAATACAGAGAAAAATTGCAGGTGTCCCAGAAAATCAGGGAAAAGCCTGCATGAATAAGAAAGTCTTAAGATGTTTCTTGAAGGAGTCAGTAGATCATCAAACACAGATGTTTCTTGAAGGAGTCAGTAGATCATCAAACACACATGTTTCTTGAAGGAGTCAGTAGATCATCAAACACAGATGTTTCTTAAAGGACTCAGTAGATCATGAAACACAGATGTTTCTTGAAGGAGTCAGTAGATCATCAAACACAGATGTTTCTTAAAGGAGTCAGTAGATCATCAAACACAGATGTTTCTTGAAGGAGTCAGTAGATCATCAAACACAGATGTTTCTTGAAGGAGTCAGTAGATCATCAAACACAGATGTTTCTTGAAGGAGTCAGTAGATCATCAAACACAGATGTTTAAACTTAAAGGATCAGTAGCATCATGAAACACAGATGTTTCTTGAAGGAGTCAGTAGATCATCAAACACAGATGTTTCTTAAAGGAGTCAGTAGATCATCAAACACAGATGTTTCTTGAAGGAGTCAGTAGATCATCAAACACAGATGTTTCTTGAAGGAGTCAGTAGATCATGAAACACAGATGTTTCTTAAAGGAGTCAGTAGATCATCAAACACAGATGTTTCTTAAAGGAGTCAGTAGATCATCAAACACAGATGTTTCTTAAAGGAGTCAGTAGATCATCAAACACAGATGTTTCTTGAAGGAGTCAGTAGATCATCAAACACAGATGTTTCTTAAAGGAGTCAGTAGATCATCAAACACAGATGTTTCTTGAAGGAGTCAGTAGATCATCAAACACAGATGTTTCTTGAAGGAGTCAGTAGATCATCAAACACAGATGTTTCTTGAAGGAGTCAGTAGATCATGAAACACAGATGTTTCTTGAAGGAGTCAGTAGATCATGAAACACAGATGTTTCTTGAAGGAGTCAGTAGATCATGAAACACAGATGTTTCTTGAAGGAGTCAGTAGATCATGAAACACAGATGTTTCTTGAAGGAGTCAGTAGATCATGAAACAATGTTTCTTGAAGGAGAAAGAACAGATGTTTCTTGAAGGAGTCAGTAGATCATGAAACACAGATGTTTCTTGAAGGAGTCAGTAGATCATCAAACACAGATGTTTCTTGAAGGAGTCAGTAGATCATCAAACACAGATGTTTCTTAAAGGAGTCAGTAGATCATCAAACACACATGTTTCTTGAAGGAGTCAGTAGATCATCAAACACACATGTTTCTTGAAGGAGTCAGTAGATCATCAAACACACATGTTTCTTGAAGGAGTCAGTAGATCATCAAACACAGAGATGTTTCTTGAAGGAGTCGGTAGATCATCAAACACACAGATGTTTCTTGAAGGAGTCAGTAGATCATCAAACACAGATGTTTCTTGAAGGAGTCAGTAGATCATCAAACACAGATGTTTCTTGAAGGAGTCAGTAGATCATCAAACACAGATGTTTCTTGAAGGAGTCAGTAAATCATCAAACACAGATGTTTCTTGAAGGAGTCAGTAGATCATCAAACACACAGATGTTTCTTGAAGGAGTCAGTAGATCATCAAACACACAGATGTTTCTTGAAGGAGTCAGTAGATCATCAAACACAGATGTTTCTTGAAGGAGTCAGTAGATCATCAAACACAGATGTTTCTTGAAGGAGTCAGTAGATCATCAAACACAGATGTTTCTTGAAGGAGTCAGTAGATCATCAAAGACAGATGTTTCTTGAAGGAGTCAGTAGATCATCAAACACAGATGTTTCTTGAAGGAGTCAGTAGATCATCAAACACACAGATGTTTCTTGAAGGAGTCAGTAGATCATCAAACACACAGATGTTTCTTGAAGGAGTCGGTAGATCATCAAACACAGATGTTTCTTGAAGGAGTCAGTAGATCATCAAACACACAGATGTTTCTTGAAGGAGTCAGTAGATCATCAAACACAGATGTTTCTTGAAGGAGTCAGTAGATCATCAAACACAGATGTTTCTTGAAGGAGTCAGTAGATCATCAAACACAGATGTTTCTTGAAGGAGTCAGTAGATCATCAAACACACATGTTTCTTGAAGGAGTCAGTAGATCATCAAACACAGATGTTTCTTGAAGGAGTCAGTAGATCATCAAACACAGATGTTTCTTGAAGGAGTCAGTAGATCATCAAACACAGATGTTTCTTGAAGGAGTCAGTAGATCATCAAACACAGATGTTTCTTGAAGGAGTCAGTAGATCATCAAACACAGATGTTTCTTGAAGGAGTCAGTAGATCATCAAACAAAACACCGTAGATTATTAATATTCCAATATTGACACCAAGCGTTTTCTTAAGACTATAATCCTAAACCATTGGTTCGGCTATAAAAGGTTTATAATGTGTAACAAATATTAATATTTATACCAAACGTTTTCAACTATAATCAAACAATTTTCAACTATATTCAAACAATTTTCAACTATAATCAAACAATTTTCATAAAACAAAGTTCAAGTATAATTTATTTTGCAATATAAGGCATATCTACTTGTATCTTGTCTTCTCTGTTGAACACGTTCTTCTTCTCTCTGTGTTCTGTGATACAAGTTGTTCTTCATTAACCAGTAACTAGTCTCAGCTTTACTTCATCTTCTCTTCAAGTTCTTGTGTCTGTTAAAGAGTTTGGATTGAGATCATTGATGGTAAGAAAACACATCTTTGAGTAAACGTTGCATCAAAATCACTGAAATGTCTAAAGATTGATTCATTCCAGATGTGAGTCAGTGATGAACGAGTGTTAACATCAGGAGGTTGAAGCTTCTCGACACATCTGTGCTTGGATCCTTCTTTATCTTCAGCTCGTGAACTGTGTGTCTGTGAGTTCGTGCCACGAGACGTTGGTAATAGAACTCGAACGAGCGAAGGTGAAGCAGCTCTGGAGGCTGAAGAAGATCTGAACTGTTTGGTCCATTAATAGTTTGATGGTCCAGAGATGAAGCTCAACTCCTTTATTTCCATCTTCTACACATTTCCTCTGTCGTTGCTCAGGGATTTTCAAAAGATACAAAACCACAAACGTATTAAAATGAAAAATGGCCATTTAATGATGTTTCAAATATTTAATTCTCCCTTGAACATGGTTTAGTGAAACCAAATGAATGTCATTTATTATGAAATACAAGAAGATTAAGAGATAAAATGATATTAAAAGAACTAAAACAAAGTCCAGAAAATATAGACATTTCAATCTTTCACTTTTCTCTGGTCACGTATGTTTAACCCTTTAATGAACAATTGTTTTAAGATAAGAATCTGTCCCAGAGGTTTACAGCAGAAAATAACACAATCCAATAGAAAAACCACAGAGAAACAAAGAACACAAACAAAAATGTTTGTTTAATATATTTTTTAAAGTGTAAAATGAGTTGAATTATTTGTACATAATGTAATTGATTTGTTGTTATCTTTGTTTGCTCCTCGTGAGTGAATCCTCCGACACATGATGGCCGTGGTGATGACAGTGTTCCTCAAAAGAAAGGCTGAGAGGACAGTTGCTGGACGTCTGCCCTGCTCTGGGCGGCGGACGCTCGTGTGTCCGTCATGTCAGGCTTCTGTCCACCTGTCAGGGTTAGATGTCCCGGCAGCAGATCCTCACTCGCTGCTCTGTCTCACTCCATCCCTTCAGTGAGATCAACTCTGTCTCACTCCATCCCTTCAGTGAGATCAACTCTGTCTCACTCCATCCCTGCTCTGAGATCAGCCTCTGTCCGAGCAGTGACCCGACCCGAGCCGACACTGAGAGTCATGAGAGTCATGAGAGTCATGAGAGTCATGAGAGTCACGCCACGTTTGTCCTCATGTGTCCAGAGTATTTATACACACTGATCATGATCAAACATGTTTATGTGATCAAACATGTTTACTTTGAAACTATGATCTTTTTATGAACTCATATCATTCATGACCATTAATATTTAGTGTTTGACATTTTACATGTTGTCGTTTGTTGTTCATATTTTCAGAAACACTTACAAACACTTTCACAAAAGTATTATTTCTCTGCTATAAGAGGCAGAACATGTTGTTTCTTTTATAGAAACAATATATTGTTGTTCCTACAGTATCTGAGAGATTCAAAGAACTTTGAGTCTGATTTAAAGAACTCGTTGTATTTATGAGCCGCTGGACGGAGGTTTAGTGATTTAATTTATTGACTTCATATGAAGTTTTCCCTTGAATTGTTATTGATGGAGATGTTTTAATTCTGACTGACGGTCGATGGAAAGTCAACGCTGTGAGTATGAAGGTCTGGATCCCAGCGACGGAGGTGTTTAGCGTGTTTCCTTGGAGCGCTTGTTAAACTTCCAGCTTTGATGAAAATCTCTTGAGAAACCTCATGGCGGGCGGCGGCCCTGCAGCACAAACATGCCAACAGAGGAGAAATCCAACTTTCATCAACATTCAGGAAAAGCTGCATTAATCCACGCCTGTGCGCGTGAATCCCAGGGCGCCGCTGAGCGCTAATGGTTGTGGCACCGAGTCCGAGGAGTGGGGGGGGCAGGCCTCGCGGTCCTGATGCTGATGGTGGCGTAGTGGTGGCATTTGTCAGCTCGCCTCTTCCGCTTGGGCTCCAGATTGACGTCTTTTTTTCTGTTCCCTGTGCCGGAGCGAGCGAAAGGTTCCACTGAAAAGGTCAGACACTTACTACAGTTTGCTCAAGAGCACAACAGTTGTGTGACGGCAGGAGGGGGTTCGAGGCGCAGCAGGCCGGGGGGAACTTTTGGACTCGTTTCCCAAAATACTTCTCCTTTTGAGGATCCCAGTCCGATGTCTGCTTTTATAATCCTTTAATGTGTTATTATTGCTAAACTATTTGAAGTTTCCTGAAACAAAACGGGAAATTCTTTCATGACTCGTTCTTAAAAAACACGTTTCCTCATATTTTAACGTCAGAAGGATATTAATGGTTGATTTAACCTGTGACCATCGTGAATGTGAAATAACATTTTAAAAACCTACGACAATGAATGAATACATTAAACTAAACATTCATTAAAAATGATTCATTTACCTGCTGATGTAAGTCGTGTTTACGTCTGCTTTACTGCTCTTTAAAGTTATTGTACTTACAGAGAAGTTTTGTAATTACGAGGTTTTTTGTTTCAGATTTGAAAATGAATCTTCATTTGTTGGTGTCAACGTCCTCGTCCTGTGAAGATAACGCTGTAATCAAGGGTTTTGTTCAGGTTCTGGCCATCAACCGAGGAGAGAGTCTGAAGATTCTGACGGTGAAGGTTGACGTTCCTGCGCGAGTGAAGAGCGACTTCGCTCGCTGGTGCATCAACAGCAGGTCGGACTCACTTCAGCTTCCAGGATAACATCTGCTTGAATGTTGCAGCAGGAACTCACTAGAATAAAAGTTCTTATTTAAAAGGACCAGATAAAAACAATGAAACTTTTATTTTTCTCAATAAGGCTCAGAATGTTAAAAATCTTGTAATAAAAGATTTATTTTTCATTTCGAGCCTCTGTTCCAAGCAGATGTTAACCATGATTGATCAAATATCTGCTCAGTTAGACTTCCTTGACCAGACTTGAGTTGAGTTTGATTGTTGTTGTACATTATGATGCTGATCTTATTGAAGGTGGAAACCAAAGGGCTTTGCTGCGAAAGAACTTTTCGACATCTTGAAGAACGCGGTGGAGGATTCGTACAAACGACTCGTCCTGCCGTTTCTCTCCAGAACGTTCCGGTAGTTCTCGACCGACGATGAAGAAAATGATTCGGTGTGAAGAACTTTTTCTCTCCTCAAGGTCCAAACTCACGCTTGCAGCAGAGAAAGAATCCATCGCCATGTTTGTGCGGAACCTTCGCCAGCGCCTGCTGGTGTCTCCGGTGAGGGGGTGCGTGATCATGGGCGTGGACCCCGGCTTCAGACACGGATGCAAACTGGCCATCCTGTCCCCCACCAGTGAGTCCACTTGGTTTGAGCCGCCTCGGCCTGAACGTTCAGTTTCGTCTTAAATGATGGAATATACAGTAGAATTGAATATTTCATCCAAAAGCGCAAAACAACTGAAATCAAAGGTTTTTTTTATTATGTATTTAATGATTTCACAAATGAAAAAACACTCCTGAGAATTGAAATGAGATAAAAAACAAGAGAAAAATTGTGTTTCAGAAACTGATAAAACAAAATTGCTTCAGATTTTCAAACGATTCATTGATTCAATGTGAAATGAAAGTGTTGTTCATGGCTTTGATTCTTCCAGGACGACCTTTGACCCTCTTGACTTCCAACAGACAAATATTTCAGCACAATCTTTCTTTTCTAGAAGAAACGAGTGGTTCATATTTTAAACACAATTTATGATTTAGTGACGCACGTTTGCCAATAACTGACTGCTGACCACACGACCATAAATAAATGTATATTATTGACAGTCATACGTAGAATGAAACTGTAGCTCTTTTTATTGTTACATTTGATAGATTCAAGTTGTTTCATTTAGTAAGAATTGTCAGTTGTTGTTTGGGTGTAATTTAGATGGATAGATGGATGGATGGATGATAGATGGATAATGGATAGATGGATGGATGGATGGATGGATGATAGATGGATTTATGGATTTATGGATTTATAGATGGATGATAGATGATGGATGGATTTAGGGATTGATTGATGGATGGATGGATGGATAGATGGATGATGGATTGATGGATTGATGGATTGATAGATGGATGATAGATAATGGATGGATGGATTTAGGGATGGATGGATGGATGGATAGTTGGATGATGGATGGATGGATGGATAGATGATGGATGGATAGTTGGATGATGGATGGATGTATAGATTGATGATAGATGGATGGATGGATGGATGGATAGTTGGATGATGGATTGATAGATGGATGATAGATGATGGATGGATAGATTTAGGGATTGATAGTTGGATGATGGATTGATAGATGAATGATGGATGGATAGTTTGATGATGGATGGATGGATGGATGGATGCATAGATGGAAAGATAAAGGTTCAATGTGGCGTTAAAGTGGAGCAGCTGGACTAAACCATGTTGGATCCTGAGAGCCTTGACAAGATCCATGTGAGCAGCTCTGCGTATGTGTCCCAGTGGAAGTGGCTCCACACTGGGCCACAGATCGGGCCTCCCTCTGGGCCACTGATCGAGTGCAGTCAGGATGGATCAGGTGTTAGAAGCTGAACGACCTGTCTTAGAGAAATGATTCTTCATGGGATTCATCCTCTTCTGTCTGATCTCTTGTTATTACCATGATATCATATTATTATCACTTTTCAATGCATATGGAAAAAAACATTATTTATTTGTACATTTGTTTCTATTGTTGGGGACAATTTCCTCTTTTAAATCATGATTTATTTATTCTAACATTTAAGCAGATTTAAACATTCATCGATAAGATTCCTCTCTTGTTTCTGTTTTTGCTATTTAACTCTAATGTTTCCTTATTATTAAAAATAAATGTTTAATTATTCTAATGATTCATATTGTTAATGGTTTCAACTTCTAGTCAATAAATCAATGACTTCAGTCAAATAGTTCAATATCAAAGTAAATATATTTTAGTTGAATCTCATCAATGTAACTTTTGCTCTTGCAGGTCAGATTCTTCACACTGACGTGGTTTACTTGAGTGACTCCAAACGAGCAGTTGACAAACTGCGCCACCTAATGATCGAATACAGGTAATGCAGCTCAACGTTTTACTGTCTTTGAAAGTGTCGTGAATATTGAATCAAAGCATGTTATTATGATTCTGATGGTGTTCCATCTCCTCGTCAGCTGCACCAGGGTCGTCATCGGCAACGGAACCGCCTGTAGAAACACGGAGTCCATGTTCGCGGACCTCATCTCCAGACGGGCCTTCGACCCCCTGGACGTGTCCTACTGGTGAGACGTTTGTTTCTCATGAAGAACTTCACACGACAACGAAGGTTCTTTCAACACCAGGTGCTTCAGAAACTTAAAGTTCAATGTAAAACAATTAAATTTAAATTAAATTATTGTATTTATTAATTTAGCAGAATTTAGATTTGAAACAATTTTAAAGTATTAATAGTACAAAGTAGTACAGTATTCATTTATTATAACATTTATATAAATTATTAGTTACAGATTGAAACTTTGTTTGTTTTTAAGGTATTTAACGTCTTCAGATTATTGTGCACGAGTTCAGGAACATGAACGTGAAAGAATCATCCTTATGACGTGTTTTACTGCGTTATAAATGTGTTTTATTTTGAAATGGTTGCTGGGACGTGAGATGCATCATCATGCATGGATGCACAATATGTTGGGAAGGGAAATAAAACCAGTTTTTTTATTAGATTTTAAAGTTGCTGTGGAAAAAGTGAAGTTGTAAAGAAGTAGATGTAGTTTGTATTCAACAAAGACAGGAGAGGACAGAAGAGGATCTATGTGGGAAAAGGCAAGACTGGGCCACAGATGGAGGGGAAGACAAATAAAAAGTGTCCCTCCAGCGAGTATTGTCTATTAAAGCCATCTGGACTTTGTTTCACTTAAGTCCAATTAAAGAGGAGTTCTGTGGTCCACGTTTGCTCCGCACTCCACGAGCCTCAGTCCAAGCATAATAACCACTGGCCTCTCTTTGCTCTCCTGCTCGCGCCGACTTCCACGGATGTTTGTTGACTTGAGGTGAGCGTTGGGACGACAGCCGAGAAGGATTCGAAGCAGGAATGTGTGTTTTTTTTTAGTATCTCCGAGTTCACACTTAAGAGGTCAAGCCTTTGCTTTAATGGCTGTTTTTACTTGAATGTTCTGTCTGTTGGAGAGCAATCATAGTGGGGCGTCTATTAAGTTACCTTCCAGCTGATTATTTTCATGATAGAAATCTCTCCGAACACTTGAGTGCCTCCAGAGCCGCAGCCTCGTCCCATAATGCATCGCTTGTTCGCTGCGGCCGCTGGCACGTCACTCCCAGCACTTTTAAACTCTCTTCTGATGGCTTCCTGCGGAATGTTCTGTATTACCTGATTAAGCCGGAGTCTTGTGGCACATGTGGAAATGGTCTGAGTGGTTCTGGAGGCTGTGAACCTTCCACCAGCAAATCTCTGCAAAAATGACTTTAAATCATGTTTTGGTGATAAGATCTGGTGAGTGATCTTCTGCCAGTGACGCGTCCAGCGGTTCCACGTCGTTGGAGTCGCGACTTTCATTCTCCAGCCACAGATATGTTACAGAACCGGATCTATTTACCTCGTGCAACAATCATCAGATGCAGGTTCTGTCAGAGTCACGTTGATTCTTTCCATGTAAAGTTTTACCTTACCTACCTTACCTTAACTGTTAGGAACATCAGTTAGAAAAGATTTCTCTCGTACACGTCAGTGTTTCCCAAATGTTCGTCTTCTCAATTCACCCTAAAAACTTCCAAATCTATCGAATGTTCCTGAGAATTCTACAAATACACACTTGTAACTAGATTCTAGTTTTGAATCCGTGGAAAACTGCAAATCGTCCGAAGTGAAGAAAAGTGTTTGAAGGTCAGTACGATAAGAGAGAAGGATCGTCGATACAATAAAAGAAAGTCAAGATCGACGCAGACATCAGTCCATTCTTCAGGAAGATTCTTCGAGGAAATGATTTCTCACTGATGGTCAGTTTATTTAGATCCTTAATCCATCTTCATGTTTAATGAGTCATTCACGTTAATGTGTACGTTTGAAATGAACTCTTCAGTCATTGTTTAAAGAGAAGTAATCTTAGCGAGTCTGTGCTGAAAACAAACTCAGACGTGAAACACTTGATGTTTTAATAATTAATAATTAATAATGAATAAGATGTTGGTGTCACCAGTACCTGCATCTCTGACGTCATCTGTGAAGATGGTTTTGAAACATGATTCTCTCGAGTCGAGATAATTGTGTCACGACGGTCGTTCTCTCCTGCTGACTGACCTCCAGACGACCCTGAACTCATCACACTCGTGATGATGATGATGAACGTAACGCAACAATGTATGCATTAGAAGCAGCAGGTGGTCTCAGAGCTCGCTGTGCATCACCTTCTCTCCACTAATTCACTCGCTTCCTCCTGCGAGGAGCTTCTGTACGTCCAGCACTTGTCCAGTTGATTCACAGTTTCTGCTTAACGAACGCAGTAATGAGGCCTGATGTTCCGTCAGTGTCCATGGAAACATTCCTTTTGTTGGCAGTTATTCTGTGGTTTACGTTTCAATCAAATATAAGGTCGACTAGTTCGACACATCTTTTAAATTTACAATTCACAAGTAAATATTCACAGCGCTGTAAATATTTAATGTTGGAGTTCATGTTTGTGTTGCAATTAAACTCTCGGCCTTTAGATGGCAGCAGTCTAGAGGAAGAATGATGACTGAGGACGAGAGGATACAGTGAGTCTTTTTAAGCTGATGTTTAGACATATTTTGGTTTGAAAACAAATGAAAGTAGTTACGAATTCGTCAAGAGTCATGTGGTCTGTAAATACTACAACACCAGAGTCAAGTACTGGACAATACTACACATATATACTTGTTACTACACTATCACAACACCAGATTCAAGTACTGGACAATACTACACATATATACTTGTTACTACACTATCACAACACCAGAGTCAAGTACTGGACAATACTACACATATATACTAGTTACTACACTATCACAACACCAGAGTCAAGTACTGGACAATACTACACATATATACTTGTTACTACACTATCACAACACCAGAGTCAAGTACCGGACAATACTACACATATATACTTGTTACTACACTATCACAACACCAGAGTCAAGTACTGGACAATACTACACATATATACTTGTTACTACACTATCACAACACCAGAGTCAAGTACTGGACAATACTACACATATATACTTGTTACTACACTATCACAACACCAGAGTCAAGTACTGGACAATACTACACATATATACTTGTTACTACACTATCACAACACCAGAGTCAAGTACTGGACAATACTACACATATATACTAGTTACTACACTATCACAACACCAGAGTCAAGTACTGGACAATACTACACATATATACTTGTTACTACACTATCACAACACCAGAGTCGAGTACTGGACAATACTACACATATATACTTGTTACTACACTATCACAACACCAGAGTCAAGTACTGGACAATACTACACATATATACTAGTTACTACACTATCACAACACCAGAGTCAAGTACTGGACAATACTACACATATATACTTGTTACTACACTATCACAACACCAGAGTCAAGTACTGGACAATACTACACATATATACTTGTTACTACACTATCACAACACCAGAGTCAAGTACTGGACAATACTACACATATATACTTGTTACTACACTATCACAACACCAGAGTCAAGTACTGGACAATACTACACATATATACTTGTTACTACACTATCACAACACCAGAGTCAAGTACTGGACAATACTACACATATATACTTGTTACTACACTATCACAACACCAGAGTCAAGTACTGGACAATACTACACATATATACTTGTTACTACACTATCACAACACCAGAGTCAAGTACTGGACAATACTACACATATATACTTGTTACTACACTATCACAACACCAGAGTCAAGTACTGGACAATACTACACATATATACTTGTTACTACACTATCACAACACCAGAGTCAAGTACTGGACAATACTACACATATATACTAGTTACTACACTATCACAACACCAGAGTCAAGTACTGGACAATACTACACATATATACTTGTTACTACACTATCACAACACCAGAGTCGAGTACTGGACAATACTACACATATATACTTGTTACTACACTATCACAACACCAGAGTCAAGTACTGGACAATACTACACATATATACTTGTTACTACACTATCACAACACCAGAGTCAAGTACTGGACAATACTACACATATATACTTGTTACTACACTATCACAACACCAGAGTCAAGTACTGGACAATACTACACATATATACTTGTTACTACACTATCACAACACCAGAGTCAAGTACTAGACAATACTACACATATATACTTGTTACTACACTATCACAACACCAGAGTCAAGTGTATATGTATATATATATATATATAAATATATATACATACATACATACATACAGATACATACATATGTGTCGTCATGAGGTTCTCTCTGCACCTCATAACTGTCAGTACTTCATTAACGACCTCAGCTTCATGTGAAGCGTCTGCTTCCTGTCGCCCTGTGAGCCTTCATTGTGTCACTGCCCTCGTCCTCCTCCCTCTTCTTCTCTTCTTCATGCCCGTCTTTCTCTCTCTTCTTCTCTTCTTCATGCCTGTCTTTCTCTATGCTTCTGCCTCACTGCTCCGCTGGAATGATGGACAGAAGAGGCCGCAGGATGTTCTTCATGCGTTTACTTTGAATCCTGAAGACGATCATGTAGTTTTGTTGTCGTTAACACGATGTTACAGTGAGTGACGTCGTTGAGTTAGTCGATGATTGATTGAAGTGTTTCTCTTAAAGTACAAATAGATTTGTTGATGTTGTTGATTTTATGGATTTTGTTGATGTTGTTGTTGATGTTGTTGATGTTATTGATGTTATTGATGTTGTTGATGTTATTGATGTTGTTGTTGATGTTATTGATGTTATTGATGTTGATGTTATTGATGTTGTTGTTGTTTATGTTATTGATGTTATTGATGGTGTTGATGTTATTGATGTTGTTGTTGATGTTGTTGATGTTATTGATGGTGTTGATGTTATTGATGGTGTTGATGTTGATGTTATTGTCAACGATTTCACTTCCATTTGCTAGAACTGATGCGTTCTGGGCGAACAAGAGGTTACAAGGTTCCATTATGACGTAATAATGGCTTCACTCCTCCAGCCAGCTTTAGTCACGCCCGCTTTGTTTATACAACAATCCCCTTAGAGGTGGAGAGGATTGATGACGTGCGGTGACAAACCTCCATGCTTGACCAATCACAGCAGAGTGGGTGTGGTTGTGGTCAACAAGATTTAATCTCCAGAAGAACAAAGAGTTGTCAGATAATTTTCTGAGGTGAATATTTTGTTGAAGAGTTTTGTTGAAACATGTAGACGACGAGATGAACAGTAGAGTCTGCGGGTGAAACAGTCTTTATTCTGGTGTAATCGATTGTTAACGCGGCTCCATCAGATGATAACATTTATGTTCCTGATTAGAGCTGCTGGTCTTCGGTCCAGCAGCAGGACGTGGGTCAGCAGGAGGTATCATTTGACGAGGTCTGTGTGCATCCCGGCCCCCCCTGCACCCACATTAGCTGCAGCTGTGCCCGATCATTTGAAGACCTCCTGCTGGACGTCACTTTGTGACACATTAGTCTGGAAAACATGCTCCCGCCTCGACTCATGCTACTGTGTGCAATCAACTGACTGATGTGAGTGGCCGGTTATTGACATTATCACTGCCCACTGTGGTGTGTGAGTGAGTGTGAGTGTGAGTGTGTGTGTGTGTGTGTGTGTGTGTGTGTGTGTGTGTGTGTGTGTGTGTGTGATTCCTCGACACACCAGTCAGCATGACCTTGTCTGTCATTGTGTCTTAATACAGGCTGGTGGAGCAAACAGTCTTTGTCAGAGCTCATAAGACGGTTCTGGTGATTCACAGTACTGAGTGGACAGATGTCTCCGGGAGAGAGTGTGTGTCTGTGTATTGGTGTGTGTGTACATGAGTGTGTGTGCGTATTGGTGTGTGTGTACATGAGTGTGGGTGCGTATTGGTGGTGTGTGTGTGTGTATTGGTGTGTTTGTGTGTACATGTGTGTGTGTGTACATTGGTGTGTGTAAATGTATATACTGTAGGTGTGTGTGTGTGCAAGTTTGTGCATAAACGTATGCGTTTGTGTTAAATATATATATATTGTGTGTGTGTGTTCATATATGTATTGGTGTATAGGTGTGTATGTATAGGTGTGTATGTATAGGTGTATAGGTGTGTGTGTAAATGTGTATAGGTGTGTGATGGTGACGTGCAGTCGTCCATGTCGCCCTCATCAGTGAACATTTTTGGATCTTCGTGAGAGGAGCTGAGAGGTGGAGGACACACACACACACACACACACACACACACACACACACACACACTTGACTATCTAAGGATCTGTGATTGAACGTGTCGTGTGTGAAGTGTGTGAAGTGTGTGTCGTGTGTGTCGTGTGTGAAGTGTGTGAAGTGTGTGTTGTGTGTCGTGTGTGTGTCGTGTGTGTCGTGTGTGTCGTGTGTGTCGTGTGTGTGAAGTGTGTGAAGTGTGTGTCGTGTGTGTCGTGTGTGTCGTGTGTGAAGTGTGTGTCGTGTGTGTCGTGTTCGTGACGAGCGGTCGTCGACGACGACACTCTCAGGATCCGAGGGCGAGAAGATGTGGGCGAAGGTTACGAAGCTCTTATGTGATGATACATGTTTGACGAGGAAACAAGATTTGATTTCTCGAGCACTTGCCGCGGCTCGTCTGGAGGCTCGGAGATGACGGAGCTCAGGGTCGTGGTCATCAGGAGGAGATGATGAAGATCACGTTCTCCTGCCAGTGGTTTCATGACTCACTGCTCTCTCTGGCTCATGCCAACACGGGTCCAGGAGCCACTTAGAAAGTTGAGGAAGATACTCGAACCGACGCCACGATACGCCCTTGACCGCCGCACCCTCCAGCTCAGTCCCTGCGATGAGATCATCCTCTCTGGACCTGTGGACTGGATTCATGACTATATCTCCTGAGCGCTCGTGCTCCGGGGCCAGAGTGATGGACAGTGGCAGCAGCAGAGGTTGAAGGACGAGTGGAGGGTTAGGATGGAGGGTTAGAGTGGAGGGTTAGGATGGAGGGTTAGGGTGGAGGGTGGAGGGTTAGGGTGGAGGGTTAGGAGGGTTAGGGTGGAGGGTTAGGGTGGAGGGTTAGAGTGGAGGGTTAGGATGGAGGGTTAGGGTTGAGGGTTAGGGTGGAGGGTTAGAGTGGAGGGTGGAGGGTTAGAGTGGAGGGTTAGGATGGAGGGTTAGGGTGGAGGGTTAGGGTGGAGGTTAAGAGGGAGAGGGAGAGGGGGGGGGGGGGGTGGAGGGTGGAGGGTTAGAGTGGAGGGTTAGAGTGGAGGGTTAGGGCTGAGGGTGTAGGGTTGAGGGTGGAGGGTTAGGGGAGGGTAGTGTGGAGGGTTAGGGTGGAGGGTTAGGGTGGAGGGTTGGAGGAGTGGAGGGTTAGGGTTGAGGGTGGAGGGTTAGAGTGGAGGGTTAGGGTTGAGGGTGGAGGGTTAGGATGGAGGGTTAGAGTGGAGGGTAAGTGTGGAGGGTTAGGGTGGAGGGTTAGGTTGAGTGGAGGGTTAGGGAAGGTTTAAGGGTGGAGGGTTAGGGTGGAGGGTTAGGGTGGAGGGTTAGGGTTGAGGGTGGAGGGTTAGAGTGGAGGGTTAGGGTGGAGGGTTAGAGTGGAGGGTTATGATGGAGGGTTAGGGTGGAGGGTGGAGGGTTAGAGTGGAGGGTGTCTTCAGAGAAACATTGGGCTTGTAGGAAGGTCATGAGTTTGACCTTCTGGACCAGGACCTGTCAACGTTCTAGGAACAAAGCTTCTCAACATTGAATCCTTCATGTTCTCTCATGAAGGTTCTTCACACCAGACATCTGCGCCCGGACTGACCCGCCCTGTGACCCTTCACTCACAGTGTAGTTCTGTCTCAAATCAAACTCTGCTGCTACACACTTGACTCGACAACTCCTTCTTTTAACTCTGATTGTAACCAGTCGTTGAGTTGTGTGACTCTATTTTATCATCAGTGTGTGTGTGTTGTTGTGATGTGTGACTATATTGTATCATCAGTGTGTGTGTGTTGTTGTGATGTGTGACTCTATTGTATCATCAGTGTGTGTGTGTTGTTGTGATGTGTGACTCTATTGTATCATCAGTGTGTGTGTGTGTGTGTGTGTGCTGTTTGTGTTCAGTGTGTGTGTGGTGTTGTGTGTGTGCTATGGTGTGTGTGTGTGTGTGCTCTTGTGTGTGTGACTTGTACTCTTGTGTGTGTGCGTGTGTGTGTGTGTGTGTTTGTATACAGGGGGTGTGTGTGTGTTGTGACGTGTGACTCTATTGTATCATCATTGTGTGTGTGTGTGTGTGTGTGTGTGTGTGTGTGGCGTGGGCTGTTGTGGGTGGGTGTGTGTGGGGGTGTGTGTGTGTGTGTGTGTGTGTGCGCGTGTACTCTTGTGTGTGTGCGTGTGTGCGTGTGAGTGTGCGTGTGTGTGTGTGCGTGTGTGTGTGCCTCCTAGCGTTCTCTGGAGACTGACGGCCTCTGACACCTGCCATTTGGACGCTTTTCTCTGTGAAAAATGTCATCGTCTTCAGACACGACGTGTGTGTGTCTGAGTGTGTCTTGTGTGAGATGTTGTTTCCTTCAATCTCGCTCCCTGAGGTCAAACTTTGCAGCTGAGTGAACAATGGACACAAGCTGTTTGAGCAGCTGGACGCACAACTTGTGTGTGTTCTTCCCTCGTTGTGTTGGGATCCTAAACTTGAGTCCAGGACGAGCAGGAACGATGGAGACGATCTGACAGATCCTGGTGATCCCGGTGATCCCGGTGATCCCGGTGATCCCGGTGATCCCGGTGATCCTGGTGATCCTGGTGATCCTGGTGATCCTGGTGATCCTGGTGATCCTGGTGATCCTGGTAATCCTCGTGATCCTGGTAATCCTGGTAATCCTGGTGATCCTGGTGATCCTGGTGATCCTGGTGATCCTGGTGATCCTCGTGATCCTGGTGATCCTGGTGATCCTGGTGATCCTTGTGATCCTTGTGATCCTGGTGATCCTGGTGATCCTGGTGATCCTGGTGATCCTGGTGATCCTTGTGATCCTTGTGATCCTCGTGATCCTCGTGATCCTGGTGATCCTGGTGATCCCGGTGATCCTCGTGATCCTCGTGATCCTCGTGATCCTCGTGATCCTCGTGACCCTGGTGATCCTCGTGACCCTGGTGATCCTCGTGATCCTGGTGATCCTCGTGATCCTCGTGATCCTGGTGATCCTGGTGATCCTGGTGATCCTCGTGATCCTCGTGATCCTCGTGATCCCGGTGATCCTCGTGATCCTTGTCAGGAGCAGGAAGTTCACACAAGTCGACAGTTTGGACTTTATTTGAATAATATTATGATGTCGCTCGTCAACACATCAATTAAAACCACTGAAGACTGAATCAGGAAATAGTTCTTCAAGTGAAGGTTCACATGATCTAATGTTGATGATCTTCAGAGTCAACTGTTCTCTTTATAGACATAAGTGTTTGTTCATTTTAGTGTAGCGACTGCAGCTCAGTCGTCTTCGTCCACAAAGACTCGTAACAACATCTAAACGCCTTCAAACTGCTCGACTGTAACATCTTGTGTTGAAGATCCGTCACAACTTTTCTTACTTCAATGTTTATTTAACAACATGTTTAAAAATGTTTTCCTGTTTTGGCTTTAAAAT
>JACEEU010000871.1:17815702-17825702 GCA_016630915.1 Callionymus lyra | reverse complement strand
TTCTAGTTGATATAGTTCATTATTATTAGGATCTACTTTGATTATATCTCAGTGTTTAATCTTCTTTATTTAACTTTTCTAGTTGATATAGTTCATTATTATTAGGATCTACTTTGATTATATCTCAGTGTTTAATCTTCTTTATTTAACTTTTCTAGTTGATATAGTTCATTATTATTAGGATCTACTTTGATTATATCTCAGTGTTTAATCTTCTTTATTTAACTTTTCTAGTTGATATAGTTCATTATTATTAGGATCTACTTTGATTATATCTCAGTATTTAATCTTCTTTATTTAACTTTTCTAGTTGATATAGTTCATTATTATTAGGATCTACTTTGATTATATCTCAGTGTTTAATCTTCTTTATTTAACTTTTCTAGTTGATATAGTTCATTATTATTAGGATCTACTTTGATTATATCTCAGTGTTTAATCTTCTTTATTTAACTTTTCTAGTTGATATAGTTCATTATTATTAGGATCTACTTTGATTATATCTCAGTGTTTAATCTTCTTTATTTAACTTTTCTAGTTGATATAGTTCATTATTATTAGGATCTACTTTGATTATATCTCAGTGTTTAATCTTCTTTATTTAACTTTTCTAGTTGATATAGTTCATTATTATTAGGATCTACTTTGATTATATCTCAGTGTTTAATCTTCTTTATTTAACTTTTCTAGTTGATATAGTTCATTATTATTAGGATCTACTTTGATTATATCTCAGTGTTTAATCTTCTTTATTTAACTTTTCTAGTTGATATAGTTCATTATTATTAGGATCTACTTTGATTATATCTCAGTGTTTAATCTTCTTTATTTAACTTTTCTAGTGTGATATAGTCATTATTATTAGGATCTACTTTGATTATATCTCAGTGTTTAATCTTCTTTATTTAACTTTTCTAGTTGATATAGTTCATTATTATTAGGATCTACTTTGATTATATCTCAGTGTTTAATCTTCTTTATTTAACTTTTCTAGTTGATATAGTTCATTATTATTAGGATCTACTTTGATTATATCTCAGTGTTTAATCTTCTTTATTTAACTTTTCTAGTTGATATAGTTCATTATTATTAGGATCTACTTTGATTATATCTCAGTGTTTAATCTTCTTTATTTAACTTTTCTAGTTGATATAGTTCATTATTATTAGGATCTACTTTGATTATATCTCAGTGTTTAATCTTCTTTATTTAACTTTTCTAGTTGATATAGTTCATTATTATTAGGATCTACTTTGATTATATCTCAGTGTTTAATCTTCTTTATTTAACTTTTCTAGTTGATATAGTTCATTATTATTAGGATCTACTTTGATTATATCTCAGTGTTTAATCTTCTTTATTTAACTTTTCTAGTTGATATAGTTCATTATTAGGATCTACTTTGATTATATCTCAGTGTTTAATCTTCTTTATTTAACTTTTCTAGTTGATATAGTTCATTATTATTAGGATCTACTTTGATTATATCTCAGTGTTTAATCTTCTTTATTTAACTTTTCTAGTTGATATAGTTCTATTATTAGGATCTACTTTGATTATATCTCAGTGTTTAATCTTCTTTATTTAACTTTTCTAGTTGATATAGTTCATTATTATTAGGATCTACTTTGATTATATCTCAGTGTTTAATCTTCTTTATTTAACTTTTCTAGTTGATATAGTTCATTATTATTAGGATCTACTTTGATTATATCTCAGTGTTTAATCTTCTTTATTTAACTTTTCTAGTTGATATAGTTCATTATTATTAGGATCTACTTTGATTATATCTCAGTATTTAATCTTCTTTATTTAACTGCAAAACATTCAATTAGATTTTATATGACTCTTAACAATATTTTTTTTGTAAACTCAACTAATTAAAATAAACAATTAAAAATTAAAAAGATAATTCGTTTTTGATCCATTATCCACTGAAGTCATTATTTAAAAGTTAAAGTTTTGATAAAGTTAATAATTAATATGAATATTTATACATGTATGTATTGTAATTGATTGTAATTGCATAGAAAATTGAAATCAATTGAAATGTTAATGTATTTAAAAACATGGATCGTATTTGGTCAAAATATTTCTGTTCGTGTGTTAAAAGAACAATAATGACTTTATTAATGTTTAAATGATGTTTGTTTGCAAGAATAAGAAAATCTTTTCCATGTTCTTGATGTCGCCTCATAAACGGTAGTTCGCAGCTTTGACCAGCAGAGGTCAGTAGAGTGTCATGAATGGAGGAGTCAGACCTGTTTGAAAGAAACACGTTAAGATTCTCGAACCAGTGAACCTGACGTTAGAACGAAAGATGTTTCCTCTGCACGTCAAGAATAATGCATTTTTAAATGTTTAAATGACGAACTAGAACCTGGAGCTAAAACATGTTGACACTTGTTGTGTCTTTTGAATATTGTTTGTCTAGTTCAGTTGTGTTTTCATGTTCATTCAAAAGCTTCATGTTCATCAGATCCTGTGAAAACTCTTCTGTCCTCAGCATCACCAGCGAGGCTGGAGCGTCGATCTACAGCGTCAGTGCCGAGGCCGTCCAGGAGATGCCCGACCTGGACCCCAACCTCAGGAGCGCAGGTACTGAGGAGCATCACGTTGTTGGATCATCTGAACATTCAGAAACACTTAAGCTAATGATGAATATTAATGTTTATTAACCTCCTTGTTGAGAATCATATTAAAATATTTAAATTATAATCTGACGAGAAGAAACAAAATGATTACAAACTAAAGGAAAACTTTTATCAACCAGTCGTCGCTCCAGAACATCACACTTTCTACCACATTTTCACAAACACACACAAATGAACTGCAAAGAAAGAAAATACAATGGAAAGAATTATGAATAAAAACAAAAAAATCTCGAGTCAAATAAATGGAACCAGAGAAACAGTAAAAATGTGCATCTTGTCAGCAACTGAGCGAGAGTCGTGAAGATCCTCAGGTGGACTTGAACCAGAGGCGAGTGTGAGCCACACAAACATCAAGACCATCATCAGAACCTCTTATTAACTTCAAATGGATTATATTTTCAAACATGTCAATTACTAACATGTCACAATGTTTGTTCTGAGAACACATACCTTTTGTCTCCAAACATATCACTAGACTGTTGTGTTGTTGATCATAAATGACACAAACAATAACATAATATTACAATTAAATATGAAATATTCATTTAAAACACATGTTGAAACTTGTCGTTTACAATTAAAAAGGTTATTTATGAACAACAATATTGTCATGATGTCACCTTGAAAGAGTGTATCTTCAACCCTCGGAGTTACACACACGTGCACGAGCGTGAACACACGAGCAGACGCACAACAACACACGCGTGAGCGTCTAAGCATGTGTTTAACCACTGGTCGCTCTGAAGCCTGGATGCCGAGGCGTCGCACCAACACTCTGCTGATGGAGCCGCGAGCTCAGAGCCAAGCATGGAAAGTAAGAGGTTCTGCTGGTTGTTGAGCGACGCCAGGCTTGAAACTCCATCCCTGTCTAAATATTATCTCAGGCTGCAGAGGAGCGCGAGCTCAGAGCCATTGATTCCAGACATCGCTCTTTATTCCATGTCTTCATGTTCTGCTCCAGGATCTGATGCCTGCGACACAAACAACCGCTAATAAAACCTCAAGCAGACATTTGAAGTTACATTAACTTCTTCAACATGGACTCAACTAAACTGACCAGAATCTTTCATGTTCACCTCCAAGTGTTTCTTCTTCCCTCGAGAGGTTTCACCAAAAAATGAACGTACTTTGGATTAAACATGGAGTTCATGTATCAAATAATTATGAATAACAATAAAACTGTAGTTAAAGATTGTAAACGTTTGTTTTGATTAAATAACCTCACGGACGTTAGTTCTGCTTTCACTGCTGAACAGTTTAACATCAATATTAATATCAACGTGTGTAACAATGACTCCAGAAACTATCATCTGAATTGCTGTCTTGATAGTTTTAGTTCGAAGCCTGAATACTTGATAGTTTTAGTTTGAAGCCTGAATACTTGATAGTTTTAGTTCGAAGCCTGAATACTTGATAGTTTTTAGTACTTGAAAGTTTTAGTTTGAAGCCTGAATACTTGATAGTTTTAGTTCGAAGCCTGAATACTTGATAGTTTTAGTTCGAAGCCTGAATACTTGATAGTTTTAGTTCGAAGCCTGAATACTTGATAGTTTTAGTTGGACCCGTAGTTTTAGTTCGAAGCCTGAATACTTGATAGTTGTTCGAAGCCTGAATACTTGATAGTTTTAGTTCGAAGCCTGAATACTTGATAGTTTTAGTTCGAAGCCTGAATACTTGATAGTTTTAGTTCGAAGCCTGAATACTTGATAGTTTTAGTTCGAAGCCTGAATACTTGATAGTTTTAGTTCGAAGCCTGAATACTTGATAGTTTTAGTTCGAAGCCTGAATACTTGATAGTTTTAGTTCGAAGCCTGAATACTTGATATTTTTAGTTCGAGTCCTGAATACTTGATAGTTTTAGTTCGAAGCCTGAATACTTGATAGTTTTAGTTCGAAGCCTGAATACTTGATAGTTTTAGTTCGAAGCCTGAATACTTGATATTTTTAGTTCGAGTCTGAATACTTGATAGTTTTAGTTCGAAGCCTGAATACTTGATAGTTTTAGTTCGAAGCCTGAATACTTGATAGTTTTAGTTCGAAGCCTGAATACTTGATATTTTTAGTTCGAGTCTGAATACTTGATAGTTTTAGTTCGAAGCCTGAATACTTGATATTTTTAGTTCGAGTCTGAATACTTGATAGTTATAGTTTGAAGCCTGAATACTTGATAGTTCTAGTTCGAAGCCTCACCATCAACAACATGATCAAAGAAGATCATAACACAATCAACCTGACCAGGTGAGCTTAGAATTATTATGACGACAATATATAACACTATTTAAACGAGTAACATTGAAATGAAAGATTCTTCTAACTCCCCCTAGTGTCAGAACAGTGTATGTGCATTGCTGTGGCTCCTCTGTTGCGTCATTGCCACAGACGATGTATGATCGTATCAACACACACGATCATACATGTGTGTGTCGATACGATCATACATGTGTGTGTGTCGATACGATCATACATGTGTGTGTGTGACATGTGTGTGTCGATACGATCATACATGTGTGTGTCGATACGATCATACATGTGTGTGTCGATACGATCATACATGTGTGTGTCGATACGATCATACATGTGTGTGTGTGATCAGATACGATCATACATGTGTGTGTCGATACGATCATACATGTGTGTGTCGATACGATCATACATGTGTGTGTCGATACGATCATACATGTGTGTGTCGATACGATCATACATGTGTGTGTCGATACGATACATCATACATGTGTGTGTCGATACGATCATAAATGTGTGTGTGTAAAGCGATCATACATGTGTGTCGAGATACGATCATAAATGTGTGTGTCGATACGATCATAAATGTGTGTGTCGATACGATCATAAATGTGTGTGTCGATACGATCATAAATGTGTGTGTCGATACGATCATAAATGTGTGTGTATACGATCATAAATGTGTGTGTCGATACGATCATACATGTGTGTGTCGATACGATCATAAATTGTGTGTGTCGATACGATCATAAATGTGTGTGTATATACCGATCATAAATGTGTGTGTCGATACGATCATAAATGTGTGTGTCGATACGATCATAAATGTGTGTGTCGATACGATCATAAATGTGTGTGTCGATACGATCATAAATGTGTGTGTCGATACATCAAATGTGTGTGTCGATACGATCATAAATGTGTGTGTCGATACGATCATAAATGTGTGTGTCGATACGATCATAAATGTGTGTGTCGATACGATCATAAATGTGTGTGTTGTGCGTCGTGTGTGTAATTGTTTTCCGAGGCCAGGATCAACGTGTTCACGCCTGACGAGCAGCTTTAATTATTGTTGGCGTGGAAACAGAATCTTCTCCGCTTCAGGCGCGTCGATCATCTGCAGCTCCTCATGTTCAGCAGCATCTTCACGAGTCACTTGAACGTGTCTGTGTTTTGCAGTTTCTATCGGGAGACGAGTCCAGGACCCGCTGGCCGAGCTGGTGAAGATCGACCCCAAACACATCGGGATCGGAACCTACCAGGTACGTTTGTTTGGATCCGCGATTGTTTGCTTTTGCTCTCCAGATTATTCATTTGCTTAAGTGGCTCCTGAGGCAGAGGAACATCTGCTCCTGTTTAGTGTGTGAGGGTGTGTGTGTGCGTGTGCGTGCGTGTGTGTGTGTGTGTGCACGTGTGTGTGTGTGTGTGTGTGTGTGGCAGCACACAATCATAATCTGTGCTCAGGAACAGAGACGAGCTTCACTCATGAATCCACTGGGAGTTTGTGGAACAAATGCAAAGACTGTTGGTTTGTTTTAATGAAAAGTTGGTCGAGTTTTAATCTTGAAGCTATTTTGTACTTTTGAAGATTTGTCTCTGGAGGCCGAACACGGATTATTATCGTACATTATTATTATTAATAATTAAATGATTAAACTCTTAGAGGATCTGGGTTTTAATTATATTGCTTTTGATTTATATATATTTATTTATATCTATTCCTGATCTTAATGTATTATAAACTCACAAACTGTAAATGATCAATTTTTGACCTCTCAGTGACAGTTTTAGGGTTAGGTCAAAGGTCAACTCCACCTGGGCGAGGAAGAGGGGGCAGAAGACCCCATGAGAATAAATATTATTTTTATTAAAATATTATTATAATATAATATTATTATAAATATTTCAAGAGTTTTAAAAGCGTCAACGACGTCGTTACGAAGCGTTTATGACACAAAACTGTTTCTACGTCTACGTTGTCAAAGGCATCTGTGATTGGTTGGCAGGGCAGCAAAGCATCATGGGAGCTGTTGAGAGACGACACCTCACATGTTCTGAGAGTTCAAACGAATGTTAAATTAAACGAGGGAAAAATGAACTGATCTTCATTTTGCTGTTCTTAGTTCAGAGGTCACTAGTTTATTGCGGGGGTTCAGAACGTTACACTAGTGACCTCTGAACTCACAATGTGCAGGTGGAGGTGAAATATTAACTCAAACTATTAACCAAAGTTCAGGTTTGTCAAAGTACGTATTTGTTGTTATCATTAGCTTCGTTAGCATTAGCTTGTGTCTCCGGGTCAGGAATCTTAAGGATCTTAAGGATCTTAAGGATCTTAAGGATCTGGAGGATCTGGAGGATCTGGAGGATCTGGAGGATCTGGAGGATCTGGAGGATCTGGAGGACCAGGGAAGCTGGAGGTGACGCGAGTCAAAAGGAAAACGATGATCACGCCCGAGCGGCTGTGATTGACACGAGGCAGGAGGTCACGACTACAGCTTGGGGTCCGGGTCGGTGGTTCTGAGGGTGTTGGGTCTCAGGCTTGTGTCTCTCATCACGTCCTGACAGGCTCTCTGGGGGTCGCCCCGGGTCCTGCACCTCCCGCCCTCAGATCATGTGACTGGGTCAACAAATGATAATCTAAGCGGGTAAATAAACGCTGGGCGCTGACAGATACGAGACGGGACGTCACTCTGACCCGGAGTCAGCGTCAGAACCGTCTCTCGGAGCAGAACCTGGAGATGTTGCTGTGATGTGGAGTGAAGAGCCTTCGTGGGTCTCGCTGGTTTATTAACATTAGGTCCAGAACGTACCAGGACAGATGTAACTGGAGACACCAGCGCAGCGTGTTCTCTCCTCCTCCTCCTCCTCCTCCTCCTCCTCCTCCTCCTCCTCCTCCCTCCTCCTCCTCCTCCCTCCTCCTCCTCCTCCTCCTCCTCCTCCTCCTCCTCCTCCTCCTCCTCCTCCTCCTCCTCCTCCTCCTCCTCCTCCTCCTCCTCCTTCTCCTCGCTCCTCCTCCTCCTCCTTCTCCTCCTCCCTCCTCCTCCTCCTCCTCCTCCTCCTCCTCCTCCTCCTCCTCCTCCCTCGCTCCTCCGCTGACTGACAGCTCTCCAGAGCAGCGAGGAAATGAGCCGAGCCCTAAATAACTGAGGCCCATTAAAATCAGATTGAACTTAACTATTGCTGTGGGAACAACTTTAGACTTCTACCACTGACACACACACACACACACACACACACACACACACACACACACACACACACACACACACACACACACACACTAACATGGAGCAACGTCAGCAGATCCTAAAGACATTTTTGTCCATAGATTCCTGAATTCTTTATTTTCTTTCTGCCACTAATTGGACTCTTTACATGATATTTCAAGTGATCAATAACATGGATCTTCTGCTGCAGGAAAACACTTCCTGTCGTGAGGATATGAAGCGAGTAGAACTTCAGTACTCACAGCATCTTTACTCATTTAAATACTTTATTTTGATCCTTTCACGGTTTGATCTGATGCTAATACGTCTGACTGGTGAGAAAACACACATTAAAGGTTTATGTTGACTATAGTTGATATATTTATATGAGTTTATATATGATTTGAATTTTATTTTTATTATACTTATTTTATTATATTATATACATATATCCTTCTTACTACACTGTCACAACACCAGAGTCAAGTACTGGACAATACTACACATATATACTTGTTACTACACTATCACAACACCAGAGTCAAGTACTGGACAATACTACACATATATACTTGTTACTACACTATCACAACACCAGAGTCAAGTACTGGACAATACTACACATATATACTTGTTACTACACTATCACAACACCAGAGTCAAGTACTGGACAATACTACACATATATACTAGTTACTACACTATCACAACACCAGAGTCAAGTACTGGACAATACTACACATATATATACTTGTTACTACACTATCACAACACCAGAGTCAAGTACTGGACAATACTACACATATATACTTGTTACTACACTATCACAACACCATAGTCAAGTACTGGACAATACTACACATATATACTTGTTACTACACTATCACAACACCAGAGTCAAGTACTGGACAATACTACACATATATATACTTGTTACTACACTATCACAACACCAGAGTCAAGTACTGGACAATACTACACATATATACTTGTTACTACACTATCACAACACCAGAGTCAAGTACTGGACAATACTACACATATATACTTGTTACTACACTATCACAACACCAGAGTCAAGTACTGGACAATACTACACATATATACTTGTTACTACACTATCACAACACCAGAGTCAAGTACTGGACAATACTACACATATATACTTGTTACTACACTATCACAACACCAGAGTCAAGTACTGGACAATACTACACATATATACTTGTTACTACACTATCACAACACCAGAGTCAAGTACTGGACAATACTACACATATATACTTGTTACTACACTATCACAACACCAGAGTCAAGTACTGGACAATACTACACATATATACTTGTTACTACACTATCACAACACCAGAGTCAAGTACTGGACAATACTACACATATATACTTGTTACTACACTATCACAACACCAGAGTCAAGTACTGGACAATACTACACATATATACTTGTTACTACACTATCACAACACCAGAGTCAAGTACTGGACAATACTACACATATATACTTGTTACTACACTATCACAACACCAGAGTCAAGTACTGGACAATACTACACATATATACTTGTTACTACACTATCACAACACCAGAGTCAAGTACTGGACAATACTACACATATATACTTGTTACTACACTATCACAACACCAGAGTCAAGTACTGGACAATACTACACATATATACTTGTTACTACACTATCACAACACCAGAGTCAAGTACTGGACAATACTACACATATATACTTGTTACTACACTATCACAACACCAGAGTCAAGTACTGGACAATACTACACATATATACTTGTTACTACACTATCACAACACCAGAGTCAAGTACTGGACAATACTACACATATATATACTTGTTACTACACTATCA
>JACEEU010000871.1:17735702-17810702 GCA_016630915.1 Callionymus lyra | reverse complement strand
TCAACATGTTTAATGTTTAATGTTCAAGTGTCGACATGTTTAATGTTCAAGTGTCAACATGTTTAATGTTTAATGTTCAAGTGTCGACATGTTTAATGTTCAAGTGTCAACATGTTTAATGTTCAAGTGTCAACATGTTTAATGTTCAAGTGTCAACATGTTTAATGTTCAAGTGTCAACATGTTTAATGTTCAAGTGTCAACATGTTTAATGTTTAATGTTCAAGTGTCAACATGTTTAATGTTCAAGTGTCAACATGTTTAATGTTCAAGTGTCAACATGTTTAATGTTCAAGTGTAACATGTTTAATGTTCAAGTGTCAACATGTTTAATGTTCAAGTGTCAACATGTTTAATGTTCAAGTGTCAACATGTTTAATGTTCAAGTGTCAACATGTTTAATGTTCAAGTGTCAACATGTTTAATGTTCAAGTGTCAACATGTTTAATGTTCAAGTGTCAACATGTTTAATGTTTAAGTGTCTCATGTTTAATGTTCAAGTGTCGACATGTTTAATGTTCAAGTGTCAACATGTTTAATGTTTAATGTTCAAGTGTCAACATGTTTAATGTTCAAGTGTCAACATGTTTAATGTTCAAGTGTCAACATGTTTAATGTTCAAGTGTCAACATGTTTAATGTTCAAGTGTCAACATGTTTAATGTTCAAGTGTCAACATGTTTAATGTTTAATGTTCAAGTGTCAACATGTTTAATGTTTAATGTTCAAGTGTCAACATGTTTAATGTTTAATGTTCAAGTGTCAACATGTTTAATGTTCAAGTGTCAACATGTTTAATGTTTAATGTTCAAGTGTCAACATGTTTAATGTTCAAGTGTCAACATGTTTAATGTTCAAGTGTCAACATGTTTAATGTTCAAGTGTCAACATGTTTAATGTTCAAGTGTCAACATGTTTAATGTTCAAGTGTCAACATGTTTAATGTTCAAGTGTCAACATGTTTAATGTTCAAGTGTCAACATGTTTCATGTTTAATGTTCAAGTGTCAACATGTTTAATGTTCAAGTGTCAACATGTTTAATGTTCAAGTGTCAACATGTTTAATGTTCAAGTGTCAACATGTTTAATGTTTAATGTTCAAGTGTCAACATGTTTAATGTTCAAGTGTCAACATGTTTAATGTTCAAGTGTCAACATGTTTAATGTTCAAGTGTCAACATGTTTAATGTTCAAGTGTCAACATGTTTAATGTTCAAGTGTCAACATGTTTAATGTTCAAGTGTCAACATGTTTAATGTTTAATGTTCAAGTGTCAACATGTTTAATGTTCAAGTGTCAACATGTTTAATGTTCAAGTGTCAACATGTTTAATGTTCAAGTGTCAACATGTTTAATGTTCAAGTGTCAACATGTTTAATGTTCAAGTGTCAACATGTTTAATGTTCAAGTGTCAACATGTTTAATGTTCAAGTGTCAACATGTTTAATGTTCAAGTGTCAACATGTTTAATGTTTAATGTTCAAGTGTCAACATGTTTAATGTTCAAGTGTCAACATGTTTAATGTTCAAGTGTCAACATGTTTAATGTTCAAGTGTCAACATGTTTAATGTTTAATGTTCAAGTGTCAACATGTTTAATGTTCAAGTGTCAACATGTTTAATGTTCAAGTGTCAACATGTTTAATGTTCAAGTGTCAACATGTTTAATGTTCAAGTGTCAACATGTTTAATGTTCAAGTGTCAACATGTTTAACATGTTTAATGTTCAAGTGTCAACATGTTTAATGTTCAAGTGTCAACATGTTTAATGTTCAAGTGTCAACATGTTTAATGTTCAAGTGTCAACATGTTTAATGTTTAATGTTCAAGTGTCAACATGTTTAATGTTCAAGTGTCAACATGTTTAATGTTCAAGTGTCAACATGTTTAATGTTCAAGTGTCAACATGTTTAATGTTCAAGTGTCAACATGTTTAATGTTCAAGTGTCAACATGTTTAATGTTCAAGTGTCAACATGTTTAATGTTCAAGTGTCAACATTTTAATGTTCAAGTGTCAACATGTTTAACATGTTTAATGTTCAAGTGTCAACATGTTTAATGTTCAAGTGTCAACATGTTTAATGTTCAAGTGTCAACATGTTTAATGTTCAAGTGTCAACATGTTTAATGTTCAAGTGTCAACATGTTTAATGTTCAAGTTACATGTTTAATGTTCAACGTGTTTACATGTTTAATGTTCAAGTGTCAACATGTTTAATGTTCAAGTGTCAACATGTTTAATGTTCAAGTGTCAACATGTTTAATGTTCAAGTGTCAACATGTTTAATGTTCAAGTGTCAACATGTTTAATGTTCAATGTTCAAGTGTCAACATGTTTAATGTTCAAGTGTCAACATGTTTAATGTTCAAGTGTCAACATGTTTAATGTTCAAGTGTCAACATGTTTAATGTTCAAGTGTCAACATGTTTAATGTTTAATGTTCAAGTGTCAACATGTTTAATGTTCAAGTGTCAACATGTTTAATGTTCAAGTGTCAACATGTTTAATTCCACGGTCACTATGTTTAATGTTCAAGTGTCAACATGTTTAATGTTTAATGTTCAAGTGTCAACATGTTTAATGTTCAAGTGTCAACATGTTTAATGTTCAAGTGTCAACATGTTTGGGAAAGTTCAAGTGTTTCACAAACATGTTTACATGTTTATCAACATGTTAATGTTCAAGTGTCAACATGTTTAATGTTCAAGTGTCAACATGTTTAATGTTCAAGTGTCAACATGTTTAACATGTTTAATGTTTAATGTTCAAGTGTCAACATGTTTAATGTTCAAGTGTCAACATGTTTAATGTTCAAGTGTCAACATGTTTAATGTTTAATGTTCAAGTGTCAACATGTTTAATGTTCAAGTGTCAACATGTTTAATGTTCAAGTGTCAACATGTTTAATGTTCAAGTGTCAACATGTTTAATGTTCAAGTGTCAACATGTTTAATGTTAAAGTGTCAACATGTTTAATGTTTAATGTTCAAGTGTCAACATGTTTAATGTTCAAGTGTCAACATGTTTAATGTTCAAGTGTCAACATGTTTAATGTTTAATGTTCAAGTGTCGACATGTTTAATGTTCAAGTGTCAACATGTTTAATGTTCAAGTGTCAACATGTTTAATGTTTAATGTTCAAGTGTCGACATGTTTAATGTTCTTCACTCCTTCTCTCCTTCCTTCACTCCTCTTCTCTCCTTCCTTCACTCCTCATCTCTCTGTTCTTTACTCCTTCTCTCCGTCCTTCACTCCTTCTCTCCGTCCTTCACTCCTTCTCTCGTCCTTCCTTCTTCTCCTCCTTCCTTCATCCTCCTTCGTCTCTCCGTCCTTCACTCTTTCTCTCCGTTCTTCACTCCTTCTCTCCTTCCTTCACTCCTCTTCTCTCCTTCCTTCACTCCTCTTCTCTCCGTCCTTCACTCCTTTTCTCTCCGTCCTTCACTCCTCTTCTCTCCGTCCTTCACTCCTCTTCTCTCCGTCCTTCACTCCTCTTCTCTCCGTCCTTCGCTCCTTCTCTCCGTCCTTCACTCCTTCTCTCCGTCCTTCACTCCTTCTCTCCGTCCTTCACTCCTTCTCTCCGTCCTTCATTCCTTCTCTCCGTCCTTCACTCCTCTTCTCAGTCGTTACTCAGCAACATTTCATGGAAGGCGTCGACAGAAACACTTTGTTCCAAGGACTAGTTTTGCTGACTTGAGCTGCTCTTGATCCAAACTAAACATGACCTTCGCACTGAGATCCAGTCCATCAAGATGCTGTTGAGGTTCGAGGGTCTGGATCTCAAGACCATGAAACACGTCTCTTAGAATGTCCTCGTCATCCTTCAGTTTAATCCATAATTCATTTTCCATTGAGCTTCGTTTTCTTTCCTTCTCCCTTCAGTAAGATCTCTTTCATTCTGATGTCGTCCAAACGAAGTTGACAGTTTTTAATATTTCTCATGTTTTTTAATTGACGCCATCTGGTCCTTCTATGAGACGTGAGGTCAGAACCTCTGGTTCTTCAGCATGTTCTTCAAATATGACTCCATCATAGGCCTGAAGTCACAAGTCATTCACTTCATGTTCTGTTTACACAGGTTTAATATTCCATTTGTTTGGAACCGCAGCACTAAAGAAAACAATAGTTTGAAGAATTAAATAGGATTATTTTATGAGTTTGATCTGTTCATTTATTTAAAAAGGTATATGAATAAAAAATATTATTTTATTACAATACTAGTCATTTTAACTTTATTTTTCCTTTCATCATTAATGTTGTTTTTATTATATCAATATATATATAATGTAAATGACATGTATTAGATGTAAAGTGTGTGTAATGTAAGTGAGGAACACTTTCTTTCAAAAGAAATCCAAACTCTCCTCACGATGTGTTCCGTGGATCCTGTCGGTTCTAGAAGGTTCAGCAGGAATGTCCGAACACGTCTGAACCTCCTCGCTGTGAGACCTTCCTCTGAGGTGTAACGTTTCAGCTTCTTTCCTTCGTCTCCGTTTCCCGTCTTTGTATCTCCGGCCGTCGTCGAGTCACATGTCCACGTCGTCGTGAACAATAACACGAGTCAGGAAAGATAAGAACGTGTTTGTTCTCACCCTCCATGTCATCCATCTGTCAATCATCGGTGTGTTGATCACATGACCGTCAAACAAAGTTGACCTCAGCCTGTCATCCGTCCTGTCATTTGATGGACAGTCACATGACATATCGTTAAATCTGTAGTTTACAGTCGGAGAGTGATGATGTCATCGCTTCAGTCACATGACTCTAACATCTTTGATTGTGTTACTATGACAACAACTTGATTGTCTCGACACACTCACAGAAACATGTCAGTGAAGCTGCAGCTGATTGGACCACAAGTTACAACATCGACCAATGGGACGCTCTCTGTGTCAGTGAGCGACGCCCAAGAGATTTGATTGGATCGGACGTGTGTCAATCAAAACCGAGTCAAACGATTGAGTCGAGTTGTGTGACGTTGACTGGTGTAGTTATGAAGGTATGAGGAGAACCTCTGGACCACAGAAAGGTATGAGAACCTCTGGACCACAGAAGTCTTCATCCCTCAGTCTCTCAGGATCCAGTGATCCACGACCTCAGTGTTTAGAACCAGAAGAACGAGAGGACAGTGAGACAAACGAGTGACGGAGAGACGATGAACACATGAACGAATCACTGACACAAACTTGAGAAAAGAATGAAAGTGACTTTGATGAAAGATTTAAAGATGATTCACGTCATTATATGACAAAATAAAACAAAGATCTCGAAGAAACAAATGCCTGCGAGAAGAAAACGACATAATATAGAGAATTAATGACGACTCAGGAGGAAGAACATGAAAAATATAAGAAGACGTTTGTATGATGAGTTCATGATTTTTTTCAGACCCAGATTGTAGTTTTCATCACTCTCGTTCTCTTCTTTTCGTTTTTCGTTTTCGTTTCTTTGTTTTTTTCGTTTTGGTTTTTTGCTTTTTTCTTTTTCTTGTTTTTGCTTTTCTTTTTTTCATTTTCGTTTTTCTTTTCGTTTTCTTGTTTTTGTTTTCTTCTTGCTTTTCTTTTTTTCTTTTTCTTTTTTTTTTTTTTCGTTTTCGCTTTTCTTTTCTTTTCGGTTTTTCTTGGTTTTCGCTTTTCATTTTTTCATACTTTTCGTTTTTCTTTTCTTTTCTTTTTCATAGTTTTTTCGTTTTCTTTTTTTCGTTTCTGTTTTCTTCTTTTTCTCGTTTCTCTTTCATTTTCGTTTTTTCTTCGCTTTTTTTCGTTTTCATATTTTCATTTTCATTTTTTCGTTTTTCGTTTCTTCGTTTTTCGTTTCATTTCCTTAGTATTTTCGTTTTCGTTTTTTCGTTTTCTTTTTTTTCAAAGTTTTTCTTACTTTGTTTTCTTTGTTTTCTTGTATTTTTTTCTTTTCTTTATTTTCTTGTTTTCGTTTTTTTTTCTTTTCTTGTTTTTCTTTTCGTTTTCGTTTTCTTCGTTGTTTTTCATTTTCTTCTTTCGTTTTTTTTGTTTTTTTCCTTCTCTTTTTTTCCTGTTTTTCTTGTTTTCTCTTTCTTTGTTTTCTTGTTTCTTTCTTGTTTTGTTTCTCATATTTCGTTTTTCGTTTTCATTCTTCTTTGCTTCAGATTTTTTTTTCTCATAGTTTTCGTTTTCCTCTTCAAGGTTTTCCTTTGTTTTCTCTTCTCTCGTTTTCATATTTTTTTGTTTTCATATTCTTCGTTTCTTCTTGTTTTTTCGTTTTCTTGTTTTTCTTCTTGTTTTTTTCATCATCTTTTCTTGTTTTCTTCTTTGTTTTTCTTTTTTTCTTTTGTTTTTTTCTTTGTTTTTCCTTGTTTTTTCTTTATTTTCTTTCTTCTTTTTCTTCTTTTCTTGTTTTCTTTTTTCTTGTTTTTTTCTTGTTTTCTTTTCTTTGTTTTTTCTAGTTTTGTTTTTTTCGTTTTGTTTTCTTTTCTTTTTTCTTTTTCTTTTTTCTGTTTCTCTTCTTTGCTTTTCCTTCTCTATTTTTTTTTCTTTGTTTTTCTTTTCGTTTTTTTCGTTTTGTTTTCTTTGTTTTTCCCATTTTCGTTTTCTTGCTTCTTCTTTTGTTTTCTTTTCTTTTTCTTTCATTTTTGTTTTTCTTTTTTTCTTTGTTTTTCGTTTTCATATTTTCTTGTTTTTCTCTTTGTTTACGTGTTTCATTGTTTTTTTGTTTTCTCTGTTTTTCTTCTGTTTTTTCTTGCCTTTCTTGCTTTCTTTTCCATGTTTTTCTTGTTTTTCGGCTTTCGTTTTTTTGTTTTTTCGTTTTTCATTTTCTTCTTTTTTTCTTTTTTTTTTCTTGCTTTTTCGTTTTTCGTTTTTCTTTTGCTTTTTCTTTGTTTTTCTATTTTTTATTTTCTTTGTTTTCTTTTTCATTTTTTCTCTTACTTTATTCTTTTTTGTTTTTCTTTGTTTTTCTTGCTTGTTTTCTTGCTTTCTTGCTTTTTCTGCTTTTCCTTTTTCTTGTTTTTCTCATTTCTTCTCATTTTCTATTTTCTTTTGCTACTTTTCGTTTTTCCTTTTCTTTCCTTTTCTCCGTTTTTTTCGTTTTCTTGTTTCTTCGTTTTTCGTTTTCTAGTCTTCTTCTTGCTTTTTTCTTGCTTCTTTCCTTCGTTTTCAGTTTTTTCTTTTCTTTTCTCCTTCTTTTGTTTTCGTTTTTCTCTTTTCTTGCTTTTTTTGTTTTTTTCTTTTTTGTTTTCATTTTCTTCTTTTTTCTTTTTCGTTTTTTTCTATTTTTCTTTTTGTTTTTCTTCTGTTTCCCTGTTTTCTTTTGTTTTCTTATTTTCGTTTGTTTTCTTCTTCTTCTATATTTTCTTGCTTTTCTTTTTTTTTTTTCGTTTTTTTTCTTATTTCTTTGTTTTTTTCTCTCTTGTTTTTCTTTTTCTTTTTTCTTTTGTTTCTTCTTTTTTTCCTTTTTTCTTTTCATGGTTTCTTGTTTCCTTGCTTTTTATTTTCCTTTATTTCTTGTTTTCTTTTTCGTTTTCTTTCCCTTTTTTCTTTTTTTTCTTACTTTTATGTTTTTCTTTTTTCTTGTTTCTCTTTGTTTTCGTTTTGAGGTTTTTCTTTGCTTTTCTATTTCCTTTGTTTCCAGAGTTCTTCCTTCTTCTTTCTTTCTCGTTTTCTTTGTTTCTCGAGGTTTTTCTTGCTTCTTTCTTTGTTTTCCCTTGCTTCAGAGCTCTTTCTGTTTTCATATTTTTCCTTTTTTTCTTGTTTCCTTTGTTTTGCTGTTTCCTTGTTTTTTCCTCTCATTTTTCTTTTCTATATTTTTCTTCATTTTCTCATTTCCTTCTCTCCAGTTCTTCTTCCTCTTTTTCTCATCTTTTCCTAGTTCTTCATGCTCCTTTTCTCTCAGATTTTCTCCTTCTTCTCCTCTTCAGTTTTCTTCTTCTTTCTTGTTTTTCTTTGTTTCTCGGTTTGTTTTTTCTTGTTTTTCATGCTTTTTTCGTTTCCTCAGAGTCTTCTTCCTTCTTCTTTCCTCTCGTTTTTCTTCTTGTTCTTTCATTTTCCTCTTTGTTTTCTGTTTCCTTTGTTTTTCAGCTTTTCGTTTTTTCGTTTCTTTCTTCTTTTTCTTTTTCTTTTGTCTTTCTCTTTCGTTTTTCTTGTTTTCCTTCCATATTTCTTTCTTCTTGCTTTCTTTTTCTTCTTGTTTCTTTTCTGTTTTTCTTTTTCTTTGTTTCCTTCCTTGTTTTTTTCATCTTTCTGTTTTTTGTTTTTCTCTTCTTTTGTTTTCTTGTTTTTTTTCTTCGTTTCTTTCTTTTCTTTTTTTTTTTTTGTTTTTTTCTTTTGTCTTCGTCTCCTTTCCTTTTCTTTACTGCTCTTTCTTCTTTCGTTACTTTTCATATTTCTTTCGTTTTTCATATTTTCTTCTTTTTTCGTTTCTCTTTGTTTCTTTTTATTTTTCTGCTTCTTTCCTTTTCGTTTCGTTTTTCTTATTCATATTTTCTGTTTTTTTCTTGTTTTTTCGTTTTTTTTCCTTCTCTTTCTCTCTGTTTTCTTTTGTTTTTTTCGTTTTTGTTTTTTCGTTTTCATGTTTCTTTCTTTTCATTTTCTTCGTTTCTTTTTCTCTCGTTTTCCTCTTCTTTCGTTTTCGTTTTCTTGTTTTTCGTTCCGTTCTTTTCGTTTTCTCTTCCTCTCTTTTTATTTTCTTTTCTTCCTTTCTTTCGTTTTCCTTTTTTTCTTTTGTTTTTTTTTTCTTGTTTCTTTTCTTGTTTCTCCTTCGTTTGTTTCTTTTCTTTGTTTTTTCTTTGCTTTCGTTTTCTGTTCTTTTTTGTTTTCTTGCTTCTCTGTTTTTTTCTCGCTTTCTTCATTTTCTTCGTTTTTCATGTTTTTCGTTTTCTGTTTTCTTCTTTCGTTTTCTGTTTTTTGTTTTTTCGTTTTTTTCACATTTTGCTTCGTTTTCTTGTTTTCTCTTTTTTGTTTTCTGTTTTGTTTTTCATTTCTCGTTTTTCGTTTTGTTTTTCTTATTTTTTGCTTTTTCCTTGTTCTTCTTGTTTCCTTTTCTTCATTTTCCTGTTTCGTTTTCATTTTTTCTTGTTTTCTTGCCTCTTTTCTTTGTTTTCTTCTTTCGTTTTCTTTGTTTCTTCCTTTCTTTTCGTTTTTCTTTTTTTGCTTCTCTTTCGTTTTTTGTTTTTCATATATTTTCTCTTTCGTTTTCTTGCTCTCATTGTTTTTTCTCTTCTTTTCTTTTCTGTCCTTCATGTTCTGACCAAACTAGTTCCTTCAGGATCTGACGAAGAGTGAAAATGACACCAACATGTTTTTCTTTGTTTTGTGAGTGAAATCAGGTGTTGTTGAAAATATTGAAGGTTTTTTACAAGTTCCTATAATAAATACATAAAATCCTGGTTTTGTACCTAAGTTTGGGTGATGAAGTGATTCACGATGAATCAAGCGAATCGTGTGATAATGTCGTGTGAACATGTGATTGCAGCACGACGTCTCATCCAAGGCTCTGAAGGCGGCGCTGGACGGCGTCATCCAGGAGTGTGTGAGCTTCGTAGGCGTCGACGTCAACATCTGCTCCGAGACTCTGATGAGGTCAGAGGTCATGCTTTCATAGACGAGTGAAGACTTGACTGTCGACACTTCACACTGTAGGGTTAGGACTCACACACACACACACATACACACATATACACTCACATACACACATATACATATACACACATACTGTATATACACACACATACACATACAAATATACACATATACACACATATACATATACACACATACATACATATACACATGTACACATATACACACATATACACTCACATACACACATATACACTCACATACACCTACACACATATACACATATACACACATACATACATATACACATGTACACATATACACACAATACACTCACATACACACATATACACACATACACCTACACACATATACACACATATACACATATACACACATACATACATATACACACATACATACATATACACATGTACACATATACACACATATACACTCACATACACACATATACACACATATACACATATACACACATATACACACATACACACATATATGCACATATATGCATATATACACATATACACACATACACACATATATGCATATATACACATATACACTCACATACACACATATACACTGACATACACACAAATGTACACATATACACACATATACACATATACACACATACACACATATATACACATATATACACATATACACATATACACATGTACACACATATACACACTCGTATGAAGTTGGTCTTAAAGGGAGAAAACACACGCGTGACAGTAGAGGCAGAATCCTCGAACAGATCCAGACTCAGTGTTGACGGCTGTGAATGAGTCACGTATTTAATTTAGTGTGTGTTTTATTATAAACACAATCACATATACAAAAGTAAAACCTTCAGTTAATGGTTCTAGTTTGTGATTCAGACGACATGTGACAACAAGTACACAAATGTTGTGTATAATGTGGCCCTTGTGTGCGTCAGAACCTGATCAGAGCCCTCGAGCCCAGACTGGGTTGACGTTGGCATCAGAAGCGTCAGGTCATCTGTTGACTCGTCTGCTCTTGAAAGGTGTTTTCCTGCACACACTCGCACACATGTACACACAGACGTGTTGATGACTGAAGTATTATGTGTTGTGTTGACACAGTCGAGTGTGAGTCACTGTGAAAACTAATATGTTCCAAATCACTTCTTCATCGACTGCAGGTTTAACGACTCGTGATGTTGTCGACGAACAAAAGTGTTTTTACACGAACTGACTTTGTTACTTGAAGTTACTTCATCTTCTACCTGTTTCTCCTCAATGACCTCCAATGACTCAAACTTCAATATTGAAATGAATGTAAACTGTCAAGTAGTTCTGTAATAGTATTTATATCTGATCAATATTTGTTCATCCAATAACAATGTTTAACAAATATATTTGATTTTTCAGTAACATTTTCTTTTTATCGTTTCCCTTTTTTTGCGTCACTTGATTGACATTCTATCTTCATAGTTCGTAGTACTTTATCACACGTGTCATGTACTACTTCATCAGACACGTCTCGGGTCTGAACGCGGCCAGAGCTCGAAACATCTCCGAGTGGATCCAAGTCAACGGACCGTTCGTCAACAGAGAACAACTGAAGCTGGTGAAAGGTGTCGGACCGAAGACTTACCAGCAATGTGCAGGATTTATCAGGATCAACCCTCAGACCGTCAACAGGTACCAGAAGAAGTACTCCACAATACTACACATGTATACTTGTTACTACACTATCACAACACCAGAGTCAAGTACTGGACAATACTACACATATATATACTTGTGACTACACTATCATAGCACCAGAGTCAAGTACTGCACAATACTACACATATATACTTGTTACTACACTATCACAACACCAGAGTCTAGTACTGGACAATACTACACATATATATACTTGTTACTACACTATCACAACACCAGAGTCTAGTACTGGACAATACTACACATATATATACTTGTGACTACACTATCACAACACCAGAGTCAAGTACTGGACAATACTACACATATATACTTGTTACTACACTATCACAACACCAGAGTCAAGTACTGCACAATACTACATATATATACTTGTTACTACACTATCACAACACCAGAGTCTAGTACTGGACAATACTACACATATATATACTTGTTACTACACTATCACAACACCAGAGTCAAGTACTGGACAATACTACACATATATACTTGTTACTACACTATCACAACACCAGAGTCTAGTACTGGACAATACTACACATATATATACTTGTTACTACACTATCACAACACCAGAGTCTAGTACTGGACAATACTACACATATATATACTTGTTACTACACTATCACAACACCAGAGTCAAGTACTGGACAATACTACACATATATATACTTGTTACTACACTATCACAACACCAGAGTCAAGTACTGCACAATACTACACATATGTACTTGTTACTACACTATCACAACACCAGAGTCTAGTACTGCACAATACTACACATATATATACTTGTTACTACACTATCACAACACCAGAGTCAAGTACTGGACAATACTACACATATATACTTGTTACTACACTATCACAACACCAGAGTCTAGTACTGGACAATACTACACATATATATACTTGTTACTACACTATCACAACACCAGAGTCTAGTACTGGACAATACTACACTATATATACTTGTTACTACACTATCACAACACCAGAGTCTAGTACTGGACAATACTACACATATATATACTTGTTACTACACTATCACAACACCAGAGTCAAGTACTGCACAATACTACACATATATACTTGTTACTACACTATCACAACACCAGAGTCAAGTACTGCACAATACTACACATATATACTTGTTACTACACTATCACAACACCAGAGTCAAGTACTGCACAATACTACACATATGTCACACACTATCACTATATATTGAAATATGCTGTAAAATTGAATTAAAGGGTATTTTTCCTCTGGTAATGTAGAAGTTGATGTATTCATTCCTCCCTCAACAGCAGCTCTCAGTACTTAAAGCTCCTCATACATCTCCAATGTTTTTCTTGTACTCAGTGCCAATTCTCTACATCATCCTGGCCGAGTCGTGTCGGAGAAACCAGCAGCAAAGAAGGCTAAAGGAAAGTCCAGCGTCAACATCCCGTCCTCCATGAATCCTCTGGACCAGACCTGCATCCACCCGGAGTCGTACCACGTGGCCCAGAGGTACGAGCGCACATTAGAGGGAGGATCCCACTGGCCCGGGCATGTTTGGGATAAGATGGAGTTGATTTTGACAGCCTCTCATATGGGGCCAGTTATCCTGGCGCAGGACTCTGATTTGATTTGGGCCCACATGGGACCAGAGGGAGTGTGGCTCGCGTCCTTGAGTGAGAAGACATCGTTAGAAATGCTGATGTCCACGTAGAACTGGTGTGTCGGTGTGAGAGTCACACATACACCGTCAACAACAGGGAGGAGTCGCTACAGCTGCACTCACTCAACTGTGTTTAGTCTACACACATCCTCGTGTGTGTGTGTGTGTGTGTGTGTGTGTGTGTGTGTGTGTGTGTGTGTGTGTGTGTGTGTGTGTGTGTGTGTGTGTGTGTGTGTGTGTGTGTGTGTGACTGGCTGAGTAATACTACGGTGACTGGCTGAGTAATACTACGGTGACTGTCTGAGTAATACTACGGTGACTGACTGAGTAATACTACGGTGACTGGCTGAGTAATACGACGGTGACTGGCTGAGTAATACTACGGTGACTGGCTGAGTAATACTACGCTGACTGACTGAGTAATACTGCGGTGACTGGCTGAGTAATACTGCGGTGACTGGCTGAGTATTACTACGGTGACTGGCTGAGTAATACTACGGTGACTGGCTGAGTAATACGACGGTGACTGGCTGAGTAATACTACGGTGACTGGCTGTGTAATACTGCGGTGACTGGCTGTGTAATACTGCAGTGACTGGCTGAGTAATACTACGGTGACTGGCTGAGTAATACTACGGTGACTGGCTGAGTAATACTACGGTGACTGGCTGAGTAATACTGCGGTACTGGCTGTAGACTGGCTGAGTAATACTACGTTGACTGGCTGAGTAATACTGCGGTGACTGGCTGTGTAATACTGCGGTGACTGGCTGAGTAATACTACGGTGACTGGCTAAGTAATACTACGGTGACTGGCTGAGTAATACTACGGTGACTGGCTGAGTAATACTACGGTGACTGGCTGAGTAATACTACGGTGACTGACTGAGTAATACTACGGTGACTGGCTGAGTAATACTGCGGTGACTGGCTGAGTAATACTGCAGTGACTGGCTGAGTAATACTGCGGTGACTGGCTGAGTTATACTACGGTGACTGGCTGAGTAATACTACGGTGACTGGCTGAGTAATATTACGGTGACTGGCTGAGTAATACTACGGTGACTGGCTAAGTAATACTACGCTGACTGACTGAGTAATACTGCGGTGACTGACTGAGTAATACTGCGGTGACTGGCTGAGTAATACTGCGGTGACTGGCTGAGTATTACTACGGTGACTGGCTGAGTAATACTACGGTGACTGGCTGAGTAATACGACGGTGACTGGCTGAGTAATACTACGGTGACTGGCTGTGTAATACTGCGGTGACTGGCTGTGTAATACTGCAGTGACTGGCTGAGTAATACTACGGTGACTGGCTGAGTAATACTACGGTGACTGGCTGAGTAATACTACGGTGACTGGCTGAGTAATACTGCGGTGACTGGCTGAGTAATACTACGTTGACTGGCTGAGTAATACTGCGGTGACTGGCTGTGTAATACTGCGGTGACTGGCTGAGTAATACTACGGTGACTGGCTAAGTAATACTACGGTGACTGGCTGAGTAATACTACGGTGACTGGCTGAGTAATACTACGGTGACTGGCTGAGTAATACTACGGTGACTGGCTGAGTAATACTACGGTGACTGGCTGAGTAATACTGCGGTGACTGGCTGAGTAATACTGCGGTGACTGGCTGAGTTATACTACGGTGACTGGCTGAGTAATACTACGGTGACTGGCTGAGTAATATTACGGTGACTGGCTGAGTAATACTACGGTGACTGGCTAAGTAATACTACGCTGACTGACTGAGTAATACTGCGGTGACTGGCTGAGTAATACTGCGGTGACTGGCTGAGTATTACTACGGTGACTGGCTGAGTAATACTACGGTGACTGGCTAAGTAATACGACGGTGACTGGCTGAGTAATACTACGGTGACTGGCTGAGTAATACTACGGTGACTGGCTGTGTAATACTGCGGTGACTGGCTGTGTAATACTACGTGACTGGCTGAGTAATACTACGTGACTGGCTGAGTTATACTACGGTGACTGGGTGAGTAATAAAATACTGTGTGTGTGAGCAGGAGTGTGTGTGTGAGCAGGAGTGTGTGTGTGTGAGCAGGAGTGTGTGTGTGTGAGCAGGAGTGTGTGTGTGTGAGCAGGGTGTGTGTGTGTGAGCAGGAGTGTGTGTGTGTGAGCAGGAGTGTGCGGCTTAAGTAAAATCCTCACATTAGAGAAACACGATCCTCACACACACACACTTCCTTCCTGAAACCAAACACAAAACACACACGAAGACTTCGTTTGTTTCACAAGAACCTTTTGTTTGTTACAGTTTGAGTAAAATAATGAAGTCGTAACTTTTGTTGTCGAACAAAAAGATGTCCAAACATCACTGTATCCTCTCGTCCTCAGTCATCACTGTATCCTCTCGTCCTCAGTCATCACTTTATCCTCTCGTCCTCAGTCATCACTGTATCCTCTCGTCCTCAGTCATCACTGTATCCTCTCGTCCTCAGTCATCACTGTATCCTCTCGTCCTCAGTCATCACTGTATCCTCTCGTCCTCAGTCATCACTGTATCCTCTCGTCCTCAGTCATCACTTTATCCTCTCGTCCTCAGTCATCACTGTATCCTCTCGTCCTCAGTCATCACTGTATCCTCTCGTCCTCAGTCATCACTGTATCCTCTCGTCCTCAGTCATCACTGTATCCTCTCGTCCTCAGTCATCACTGTATCCTCTCGTCCTCAGTCATCACTGGGTCACTATGCAGTGGCCTGTGAATATTTGCATATTAATTGTAAATATAAGTTCTGTGTGTTTGTTTTTTGTTTTAGTTGTGTGTTTACCTTTCTGTGTGTGTTTGTGCACTTTTGTTTACACCTTTTTTTTTTACCTTTCTGTGTGTGTTTGTGCACGTGTGTGTGTTTACACCTTTCTGTGTGTGATTGTGCACGTGTGTGTTTTTACACCTTTCTGTGTGTGTTTGTGCACGTGTGTGTGTTTACGCCTTTCTGTGTGTGTTTGTGCACGTGTGTGTGTTTATGCCTTTCTGTGTGTGTTTGTGCACGTGTGTGTGTTTATGCCTTTCTGTGTGTGTTTGTGCACGTGTGTGTTTTTACACCTTTCTGTGTGTGTTTGTGCATGTGTGTGTGTTTACGCCTTTCTGTGTGTGTTTGTGCACGTGTGTGTGTTTATGCCTTTCTGTGTGTGTTTGTGCACGTGTGTGTGTTTACGCCTTTCTGTGTGTGTTTGTGCACGTGTGTGTGTTTATGCCTTTCTGTGTGTGTTTGTGCACGTGTGTGTGTTTATGCCTTTCTGTGTGTGTTTGTGCACGTGTGTGTGTTTATGCCTTTCTGTGTGTGTTTGTGCATGTGTGTGTGTTTACACTTTTCTTTATGTGTTTGTGCACGTGTGTGTGTTTAAACCTTTCTGTGTGTGTTTGTGCACGTGTGTGTGTTTACACCTTTCTGTGTGTGTTTGTGCACGTGTGTGTGTTTACACTTTTCTTTATTTGTTTGTGCACGTGTGTTTTTATGTGTCGTGTGTGTGTGTCTGTGTTTGTTTGTGCATGTCTGTGCATGTGTGTTTGTGCACTTTTTTTTCTGCATGTTTGGGTATATGTGTACTTTTGAAGGTGTGTGTGTACATGTATGTGTATATGTGTACATGTGCGTGTGTACTTTTGTACTTGTTTGTGTACATGTGTGTATGTACAAGTGTGTGTATTTACTTTTTTACATGTGTGTGTTCATGTGTGTGTACATGTGTGTGTGTTTACTTTTCTATGTTTGTGTACATGTGTGTGTGTACTTTTTTACATGTGTGTGTTTACTTTTGTATTTGTGTGTACATGTGTGTGTCCACCTGCTCCTTCCATCATGTCAGGAACAGCTGCAGAGTCTATGTGGCATCAGGCGCCAGTGAGCGACATCCATCACTGACACCACACAACTGTTACACACGCACACGCACACGCACATGCACATGCACACGCACAAACACGGACAAACACGCACACTCACACACACTCACACACGCACACATACACTCACTCACACACTCACACACAAGCACACGCACGCATGCACACACAGCACACACAGGCACACACACACACACACACTCATGGATCAGCAGCTGTGCAGTGTGTGAAGAATCTACACAGAAGTTCACAAACATTGTTCCACAAGTGAGGAGGTGACCCGATCCAGAAGCTAATGAGTCCAGATGTTTGACGGATCCACGAGTAACAAACTAGTGACTATGTGACGATCAATCAAGTGTTTAACAAACTAGTAACTATGTGATGATCAATCAAGTGTTTAACAAACTAGTAACTATGTGACGATCAATCAAGTGTTTAACAAACTAGTAACTATGTGACGATCAATCAAGTGTTTAACAAACTAGTAACTATGTGACGATCAATCAAGTGTTTAACAAACTAGTAACTATGTGACGATCAATCAAGTGTTTAACAAACTAGTAACTATGTGACGATCAATCAAGTGTTTAACAAACTAGTAACTATGTGACGATCAATCAAGTGTTTAACAAACTAGTAACTATGTGACGATCAATCAAGTGTTTAACAAACTAGTAACTATGTGACGATCAATCAAGTGTTTAACAAACTAGTAACTATGTGACGATCAATCAAGTGTTTAACAAACTAGTAACTATGTGACGATCAATCAAGTGTTTAACAAACTAGTAACTATGTGACGATCAATCAAGTGTTTAACAAACTAGTAACTATGTGACGATCAATCAAGTGTTTAACAAACTAGTAACTATGTGACGATCAATCAAGTGTTTAACAAACTAGTAACTATGTGACGATCAATCAAGTGTTTAACAAACTAGTAACTATGTGACGATCAATCAAGTGTTTAACAAACTAGTAACTATGTGACGATCAATCAAGTGTTTAACAAACTAGTAACTATGTGACGATCAATCAAGTGTTTAACAAACTAGTAACTATGTGACGATCAATCAAGTGTTTAACAAACTAGTAACTATGTGACGATCAATCAAGTGTTTAACAAACTAGTAACTATGTGACGATCAATCAAGTGTTTAACAAACTAGTAACTATGTGACGATCAATCAAGTGTTTAACAAACTAGTAACTATGTGACGATCAATCAAGTGTTTAACAAACTAGTAACTATGTGACGATCAATCAAGTGTTTAACAAACTAGTAACTATGTGACGATCAATCAAGTGTTTAACAAACTAGTAACTATGTGACGATCAATCAAGTGTTTAACAAACTAGTAACTATGTGACGATCAATCAAGTGTTTAACAAACTAGTAACTATGTGACGATCAATCAAGTGTTTAACAAACTAGTAACTATGTGACGATCAATGAAGTGTTTAACAAACTAGTAACTATGTGACGATCAATCAAGTGTTAAACAAACTAGTAACTATGTGACGATCAATCAAGTGTTAAACTAGTAACTATGTGACGATCAATCAAGTGTTTAACAAACTAGTAACTATGTGATGATCAATCAAGTGTTTAACAAACTAGTAACTATGTGACGATCAATCAAGTGTTTAACAAACTAGTAACTATGTGACGATCAATCAAGTGTTTAACAAACTAGTAACTATGTGACGATCAATCAAAGTGTTTAACAAACTAGTAACTATGTGACGATCAATCAAGTGTTTAACAAACTAGTAACTATGTGACGATCAATCAAGTGTTTAACAAACTAGTAACTATGTGACGATCAATCAAGTGTTTAACAAACTAGTAACTATGTGACGATCAATCAAGTGTTAAACAAACTAGTAACTATGTGACGATCAATCAAGTGTTAAACTAGTAACTATGTGACGATCAATCAAGTGTTTAACAAACTAGTAACTATGTGACGATCAATCAAGTGTTAAACTAGTAACTATGTGACGATCAATCAAGTGTTAAACAAACTAGTAACTATGTGACGATCAATCAAGTGTTAAACTAGTAACTATGTGACGATCAATCAAGTGTTTAACAAACTAGTAACTATGTGACGATCAATCAAGTGTTTAACTAGTAACTATGTGACGATCAATCAAGTGTTTAACAAACTAGTAACTATGTGATGATCAATCAAGTGTTTAACAAACTAGTAACTATGTGACAATCAATCAAGTGTTAAACTAGTAACTATGTGACGATCAATCAAGTGTTTAACAAACTAGTAACTATGTGACGATCAATCAAGTGTTTAACTAGTAACTATGTGACGATCAATCAAGTGTTTAACAAACTAGTAACTATGTGACGATCAATCAAGTGTTTAACAAACTAGTAACTATGTGACGATCAATCAAGTGTTTAACAAACTAGTAACTATGTGACGATCAATCAAGTGTTTAACAAACTAGTAACTATGTGACGATCAATCAAGTGTTTAACTAGTGACTATGTGACGATCAATCAAGTGTTTAACAAACTAGTAACTATGTGACGATCAATCAAGTGTTTAACTAGTAACTATGTGACGATCAATCAAGTGTTTAACTAGTAACATGGTAACTAGTTGTGTCTCTGGACTCTGAAGGTTCTTGACTCTGGTCCACGGACGCTCGGACCAGATCGGAGACTCGAGTCTCAAACAGTCTCTGCAGATGAAGGTGGATTCATGTCCGGAGCAGGAACTGGTTCAGATCCTACAGACTTCAGCCGAGACCCTGAAGCTCATCGTGGACGGACTCACTCAACCTCCAGGATACGACATCCGTCAGAGTGAGACTCACAAACACAACCTGTGACTCACAACCTGTGACTCACAAACACAACCTGTGACTCACAACCTGTGACTCACAACCTGTGACTCACAAACACAACCTGTGACTCACAACCTGTGACTCACAACCTGTGACTCACAACCTGTGACTCACAAACACAACCTGTGACTCACAACCTGTGACTCACAACCTGTGACTCACAACCTGTGACTCACAAACACAACCTGTGACTCACAACCTGTGACTCGTCAGGAACGAAACACGAGTATATTCCACGAGACTCTATTGATCTTTACTTTAAATCACTTTATTCTTATTGATTTACTTTTATTGTTGTTTTAATTTTCAAATCATTTAGAATAGAATATAATAGGATAGGATAGAATAGAATAGAATAGAATAGAATAGAATAGAATAGAATAGAATAGGATAGGATAGGATAGAATAGGATAGAATAGAATAGGATAGGATAGGATAGAATAGAATAGAATAGAATAGAATAGAATAGGATAGGATAGGATAGGATAGGATAGGATAGGATAGGATAGGATAGGATAGGATAGGATAGGATAGAATAGAATAGAATAGAATAGGATAGGATAGGATAGGATAGGATAGGATAGGATAGAATAGAATAGAATAGAATAGAATAGAATAGAATAGAATAGAATAGAATAGAATAGGATAGGATAGGATAGGATAGGATAGGATAGGATAGGATAGGATAGGATAGGATAGAATAGAATAGAATAGAATAGAATAGAATAGAATAGAATAGAATAGAATAGAATAGAATAGGATAGGATAGGATAGGATAGGATAGGATAGGATAGGATAGGATAGAATAGAATAGAATAGAATAGAATAGGATAGAAACTCTTCATCCAGAAGGAAACACTTTCACAACATAGTTGAGAAAAAATAAATAAAGTTCAGGGAAAAAGAATAATAAAGAGATAATATAAATATAATAAAAACGATCTTAAAAATATACAAATTATTTACAAAATTAGAAATTTAACACTTTTAACAAAATAAAATAGAATAAAATAAAATTAAAATAAAAAATAAAATAAAACACACAAGAAGAAAAAACACTATGGATTAGTATCAGGACTCGATGTGACTCGACTGACTCGATGTGACTCGATCTGACTCGATGTGACTCGATGTGACTCGATGTGACTCGACTGACTCGATGTGACTCGATGTGACTCGACTGACTCGATGTGACTCGACTGACTCGATGTGACTCGACTGACTCGACTGACTCGACTGACTCGATGTGACTCGATCTGACTCGATGTGACTCGTCTGACTCGATGTGACTCGATGTGACTCGTCTGACTCGACTGACTCGATGTGACTCGATGTGACTCGATGTGACTCGATGTGACTCGATGTGACTCGACTGACTCGATGTGACTCGATGTGACTCGATGTGACTCGACTGACTCGATGTGACTCGATGTGACTCGACTGACTCGATGTGACTCGATGTGACTCGACTGACTCGATGTGACTCGACTGACTTCGTGTGACTCGATGTGACTCGTCTGACTCGACTGACTCGATGTGACTCGACTGACTCGATGTGACTCGTCTGACTCGTCTGACTCGATGTGACTCGATCTGACTCGATGTGACTCGATGTGACTCGATCTGACTCGATGTGACTCGTCTGACTCGATGTGACTCGACTGACTCGATGTGACTCGTCTGACTCGATGTGACTCGATGTGACTCGTGTGACTCGACTGACTCGATGTGACTCGATGTGACTCGATGTGACTCGTCTGACTCGATGTGACTCGACTGACTCGATGTGACTCGACTGACTCGATGTGACTCGACTGACTCGATGTGACTCGACTGTGACTCGATGTGACTCGATGTGACTCGATGTGACTCTTGATGTGACTCGATGTGACTCGTGACTGACTCGATGTGACTCGTGTGACTCGTGTGACTCGATGTGACCTCGACTGACTCGATGTGACTCGTCTGACTCGATGTGACTCGACTGACTCGATGTGACTCGATGTGACTCGTGTGACTCGATGTGACTCGATGTGACTCGATGTGACTCGACTGACTCGATGTGACTCGACTGACTCGATGTGACTCGACGTGACTCGATGTGACTCGGACTGTGACTCGATGTGACTCGATGTGACTCGATGTGACTCGATGTGACTCCCGACTGACTCGATGTGACCCCCCCCTGACTCGACTGACCTGACTCGATGTGACTCGATGTGACTCGTGTGACTCGTCTGACTCGATGTGACTCGATGTGACTCGATGTGACTCGACTGACTCGATGTGACTCGTGTGACTCGATGTGACTCGATGTGACTCGATGTGACTCGATGTGACTCGTCTGACTCGAGTGACTCGATGTGACTCGATGACTGACTCGATGTGACTCGTGTGTGACTCGTGTGACTCGTGTGACCGTGTGACTCGACTGACTCGATGTGACTCGATGTGACTCGACTGACTCGATGTGACTCGTCTGACTCGATGTGACTCGATGGACTGACTCGATGTGACTCGACTGACTCGATGTGACTCGACTGACTCGATGTGACTCGATGTGACTCGACGCGACTCCCGACTCTGACTCGATGCGACTGACTCGATGTGACTCGAACTGACCTCGATGTGACTCGACTGACTCGATGTGACCTCGATGTGACCTCGTGTGACTCGACTGACTCGATGTGACTCGATGTGACTCGACTGACTCGATGTGACTCGATGTGACTCGACGTGACTCGATGTGACTCGATGTGACTCGATGTGACTTGACCGACTGACCTCGATGTGACTCGTGTGACTCGATGTGACTCGATGTGACTCGTGTGACTCGTGTGACTTCGATGTGACTCCTCGACTGACTCGATGTGACTCGATGTGACTCGTGTGACTCGATGTGACTCGATGTGACTCGATCTGACCTCGATGTGACTCGATGTCATGTGACTCGATGTGACTTCGATGCCTGACTCGATGTGACTCGACGTGACTCGACTGACTCGATGTGACTCGTCTGACTCGTCTGACTCGATGTGACTCGACTGACTCGATGTGACTCGATGTGACTCGTGAATGTGACTCGTCTGACTCGATGTGACTCGATGTGACTCGACTGACTCGATGTGACTCGACTGACTCGATGTGACTCGATGTGACTCGTCTGACTCGACTGACTCGATGTGACTCGTCTGACTCGATGTGACTCGATGTGACTCGATGTGACTCGATGTGACTCGATGTGACTCGACTGACTCGATGTGACTCGACTGACTCGATGTGACTCGTGTGACTCGACTGACTCGATGTGACTCGTCTGACTCGATGTGACTCGTCTGACTCGACTGACTCGATGTGACTCTTCTGACTCGACTGACTCGATGTGACTCGTCTGACTCGTCTGACTCGATGTGACTCGATGTGACTCGATGTGACTCGACTGACTCGATGTGACTCGACTGACTCGATGTGACTCGTGTGACTCGATGTGACTCGACTGACTCGATGTGACTCGACTGACTCGATGTGACTCGACTGACTCGATGTGACTCGACGTGACTCGTGTGACTCGTGTGACTCGATGTGACTCGACGTGACTCGACGTGACTCGTGTGACTCGTCTGACTCGTGTGACTCGATGTGACTCGATGTGACTCGATGTGACTCGATGTGACTCGACTGACTCGATGTGACTCGATGTGACTCGATGTGACTCGTTGACGTGACTGTGACTCGATGTGACTCGACTGACTCGATGTGACTCGATGTGACTCGTGTGACTCGTGTGACTCGATGTGACTCGATGTGACTCGTGTGACTCGTGTGACTCGTGTGACTCGATGTGACTCGTGTGACTCGATGTGACTCGAGTGACTCGATGTGACTCGTGTGACTCGTGTGACTCGTGTGACTCGACTGTGACTCGATGTGACTCGATGTGACTCGTGTGACTCGATGTGACCTCGTGACTCGACTGACTCGATGTGACTCGTGTGACTCGATGTGACTCGAGTGACTCGATGACTCGATGTGACTCGATGACTCGTGTGACTCGTGTGACTCGATGTGACTCGATGTGACTCGTCTGACTCGATGTGACTCGTGTGACTCGACGTGTGACTCGTGTGACTCGATGTGACTCGGACTGTGACTCGTGTGACTGTGACCTCGATGTGACTCGACTGACTCGATGTGACTCGACTGACTCGATGTGACTCGTGTGACTCGTGTGACTCGTTGACTGTGACTCGTCTGACTCGACGTGTGACTCGTGTGACTCGTGTGACTCGATGTGACTCGACTGACTCGATGTGACTCTTCTGACTCGACTGACTCGATGTGACTCGATGTGACTCGTCTGACTCGACTGACTCGATGTGACTCGATGTGACTCGATGTGACTCGATGTGACTCGTCTGACTCGATGTGACTCGTGTGACTGACTCGACTGACTCGATGTGACTCGACTGACTCGATGTGACTCGATGTGACTCGATGTGACTCGTGTGACTCGTGTGACTCGACTGACTCGATGTGACTCGACTGACTCGTGTGACTCGTGTGACTCGTCTGACTCGTGTGACTCGTGTGACTCGATGTGACTCGATGTGACTCGATGTGACTCGATGTGACTCGTCTGACTCGATGTGACTCGTCTGACTCGATGTGACTCGACTGACTCGATGTGACTCGATGTGACTCGTCTGACTCGTGTGACTCGATGTGACTCGATGTGACTCGTGTGACTCGTTTGACTCGACGTGACTCGCCTGACTCGTGTGACTCGTGTGACTCGATGTGACTCGTGTGACTCGTGTGACTCGTCTGACTCGATGTGACTCGTGTGACTCGATGTGACTCGTTTGACCGACTGACTCGTGTGACTCGTTGACTCGACTGACTCGTGTGACTCGTGTGACTCGTTTGACTCGTGTGACTCGTGTGACTCGTGTGACTCGATGTGACTCGACTGACTCGATGTGACTCGTGTGACTCGAGGACTCGATGTGACTCGTGTGACTCGTGTGACTCGTGTGACTCGTCTCTGACTCGTTTGACTCGTGACTCGTGTGACTCGCCGTGACTCGACTGTGACTCGATGTGACTCGTGTGACTCGTGTGACTCGTGACTCGACTGACTCGATGTGACTCGTGTGACTCGTGACTCGTGTGACTCGTGTGACTCGTGTGACTCGTGTGACTCGTGTGACTCGTGTGACTCGTTTGACTTTGACTCGTGTGACTCGTGTGACTCGTGTGACTCGTGTGACTCGTGTGACTCGTTGTGACTCGTGTGACTCGTGTGACTCGTTTGACTCGTGTGACTCGTGTGACTCGTTGACTCGTGTGACTCGTTGACTCGTGACTCGTGTGACTCGTTTGACTCGTGTGACTCGTGTGACTCGTGTGACTCGTTTGACTCGTGTGACTCGTGTGACTCGTTGTGACTCGTTCTGACCTCGTGTGACTCGTGTGACTCGTGTGACTCGTGTCGTGTGACTCGTGTGACTCGTGTGACTGTGACTCGTTTGACTCCTTTGACTCATGTGACTCGTGTGACTCATGTGACTCGTGTGACTCGTGTCATGTGACTCGTGTGACTCGTGTGACTCGTGTGACTCGTGTGACTCGTTTGACTCGTGTGACTCGTGTGACTCGTTTGACTCGTGTGACTCGTGTGACTCGATGTGACTCGTGTGACTCGTCATGTGACCTGTGTGACTCGTGTGACTCGTGTGACTCGTGTGACTCGTGTGACTCGTGTGACTCGTTTGACTCGTGTGACTCGTTTGACTCGTTTGACTCGTGTGACTCGTGTGACTCGTGTGACTCGTGTGACTCGTGTGACTCGTGTGACTCGTTTGACTCGTGTGACTCGTGTGACTCGTGTGACTCGTGTGACTCGTGTTGACTCGTGTGACTGCCGTGTGACTACTCGTGTGACTCGTGTGACTCGTGTGACTCGTTTGACTCGATGTGACTCGTGTGACTCGTGTGACTCGTGTGACTCGTGTGACTCGTTTGACTCGTGTGACTCGTGTGACTCGTTTGACTCGTGTGACTCGTGTGACTGACTCGTGTGACTCGTGTGACTCGTGTGACTCGTGTGACTCGTGTGACTCGTGTGACTCGTGTGACTCGTGTGACTCGTGTGACTCGTGTGACTCGTGTGACTCGTGTGACTCGTTGACTCTGTGACTCGTGTGACTCGTGTGACTCGTGTGACTCGTGTCATGTGACTCATGTGACTCGTGTGACTCGTGTGACTCATGTGACTCGTGTGACTCGTGTCGTGTGACTTGTGTGACTCGTGTCATGTGACTCGTGTGACTCGTGTCGTGTGACTCGTGTGACTCGTGTCATGTGACTCATGTGACTCGTGTGACTCGTGTCATGTGACTCATGTGACTCGTGTGACTCGTTGTGACTCTTGTGACCTGTGACTCGTGTGACTCGTGTGACTCGTGTGACTCGTGTGACTCGTGTGACTCGTTTGACTCGTGTGACTCGTGTGACTCGTGTGACTCGTGTGACTCGTGTGACTCGTGTGACTCGTGTGACTCGTGTGACTCGTGTGACTCGTGTGTGACTCCTTGACTCGTGTGACTCGTGTGACTCGTGTGACTCGTGACTCGTGTGACTCGTGTGACTCGTGTGACTCTTGTGACTCGTGTGACTCGTGTGACTCGTGTGACTCGTGTGACTCGTGTGACTCGTGTGACTCGTGTGACTCGTGTGACTCGTGACTCGTGTGACTCGTTTGACTCGTGTGACTCGTGTGACTCGTGTGACTCGTGTGACTCGTGTGACTCGTTGTGACTCGTGTGACTCGTGTGACTCGTGTGACTCGTTTGACTCGTGTGACTCGTGTGACTCGTTTGACTCGTGTGACTCGTGTGACTCGTGTGACTCGTGTGACTCGTTTGACTCGTTTGACTCGTGTGACTCGTGTGACTCGTGTGACTCGTGTGACTCGTGTGACTCGTGTGACTCGTGTGACTCGTGTGACTCGTGTCATGTGACTCGTGTGACTCGTGTGACTCGTGTGACTCGTGTGACTCGTGTGACTCGTGTGACTCGTGTGACTCGTGTGACTCGTTTGACTCGTGTGACTCGTGTGACTCGTGTGACTCGTTTGACTCGTGTGACTCGTGTGACTCGTGTGACTCCTTTGACTCGTGTGACTCGTGTGACTCGTGTGACTCGTTTGACTCGTGTGACTCGTGTGACTCGTTTGACTCGTGTGACTCGTGTGACTCGTGTGACTCGTGTGACTCCTGTGACTCGTGTGACTCGTGTGACTCGTTTGACTCGTTTGACTCGTGTGACTCGTGTGACTCGTGTGACTCGTTTGACTCGTGTGACTCGTGTGACTCGTGTGACTCGTGTGACTCGTGTGACTCGTGTGACTCGTGTGACTCGTGTGACTCGTTTGACTCGTGTCATGTGACTCGTGTGACTCATGTGACTCGTGTCATGTGACTCGTGTGACTCGTTTGACTCGTGTGACTCTGTGTCGTTTGACTCGTGTGACTCGTGTGACTCGTGTGACTCGTGTGACTCGTGTGACTCGTGTGACTCGTGTGACTCGTGTGACTCGTGTGACTCGTGTGACTCGTTTGACTCGTGTGACTCGTGTGACTCGTGTGACTCGTGTGACTCGTGTGACTCGTGTGACTCGTGTGACTCGTTTGACTCGTGTGACTCGTTTGACTCCTTTGACTCATGTGACTCGTTTGACTCCTTTGACTCGTGTGACTCGTGTGACTCGTGTGACTCGTGTGACTCGTGTGACTCGTGTGACTCGTGTGACTCGTGTGACTCGTGTGACTCGTTTGACTCGTGTGACTCGTGTGACTCGTGTGACTCGTGTGACTCGTTTGACTCGTGTGACTCTCTGTGTTTGACTCGTGTGACTCGTGTGACTCGTGTGACTCGTGTGACTCGTGTGACTCGTGTGACTCGTGTGACTCGTTTGACTCGTGTGACTCGTGTGACTCGTGTGACTCGTGTGACTCGTGTGACTCGTTTGACTCGTGTGACTCGTGTGACTCGTGTGACTCGTGTGACTCGTGTGACTCCTTTGACTCGTGTGACTCGTGTGACTCGTTTGACTCGTGTGACTCGTGTGACTCGTTTGACTCGTTTGACTCGTGTGACTCGTGTGACTCGTGTGACTCGTTGTGACTGACTCGTGTGTGACTCGTGTGACTCGTGTGACTCGTTTGACTCCGTTTGACTCTGTGACTCGTGTGACTCGTGTGACTCGTGTGACTCATGTGACTCGTGTTATGTGACTCGTGTGACTCGTGTGACTCGTGTCGTGTGACTCGTGTGACTCGTGTGACTCGTGTGACTCGTGTGACTCGTGTGACTCGTGTGACTCGTGTGACTCGTGTGACTCGTGTGACTCGTGTGACTCGTGACTCGTTTGACTCGTGTGACTCGTGTGACTCGTGTGACTCGTGTGACTCGTGTGACTCGTTTGACTCGTGTGACTCGTGTGACTCGTGTGACTCGTGTGACTCGTGTGACTCGTTTGACTCGTGTGACTCGTGTGACTCGTGTGACTCGTGTGACTCGTGTGACTCGTGTGACTCGTTTGACTCGTTTGACTCGTGTGACTCGTGTGACTCGTGTGACTCGTTTGACTCGTGTGACTCGTTTGACTCGTGTGACTCGTTTGACTCGTTTGACTCGTGTGACTCGTGTTTGACTCGTGTGACTCGTTTGACTCGTGTGACTCGTGTGACTGACGTGACTCCTGTGCCGTGACTCGTGTGACTCGTTTGACTCGTGTGACTCGTGTGACTCGTTGTGTGACTCGTGTGACTCGTGTGACTCGTGACTGTGACTCGTGTGACTCGTTTGACTCGTGTGACTCGTTTGACTCGTTTGACTCGTGTGACTCGTGTGACTCGTGTGACTCGTTTGACTCGTGTGACTCGTGACTCGTGTGACTCGTGTGACTCGTGTGACTCGTGTGACTCGTGTGACTCGTGTGACTCGTGTGACTCGTGTGACTCGTGTGACTCGTGTGACCTCGTGTGACTCGTGTGACTCGTGTGACTCGTGTGACTCGTTGACTGACTCGTGTGACTCGTGTGACTCGTGTGACTCGTGTCATGTGACTCGTGTGACTCGTGTGACTCGTGTGACTCGTGTGACTCGTGTGACTCGTGTGACTCGTTTGACTCGTTTGACTCGTGTGACTCGTGTGACTCGTGTGACTCGTGTGACTCGTGTGACTCGTGTTTGACTCGTGTGACTCGTGTGACTCGTTTGACTCGTGTGACTCGTGTGACTCGTGTGACTCGTGTGACTCGTGTGACTCGTGTGACTCGTGTGACTCGTGTGACTCGTGTGACTCGTGTGACCTCGTGTGACTCGTGTGACTTCGTGTGACTCGTGTGACCTCGTGTGACTCGTGTGACTCGTTTGACTCGTGTCGACCCCTGTGACTACCGTGCTTGACTCGTGCTGACTCGTGTGACTCGTGGTGACTCGTGTGACTCGTGTGACTCGTTGTGACCTGACTCTGCTTGTGTTTGACTCGTGTGACTCGTGGTGACCCTGTGTGTGACTCGTGTGATTCACTTACGTGTGACTCGTGGGTGACTCGTGTGACTCGTTTGACTCGTGTGACTCGTGGTGACCTCGTGTGACTCGTGTGACTCGTTTGACTCGTGTGACTCGTGGCGCCCTGACCTGCCGTGTGGACTCGTGTGACTCCTTGTGACTCTTCCGTGTGACTCGTTTGACTCGTTTGACTCGTGTGACTCCGTGTGACTCGTGTGACTCCTTGACTCGTGTGACTCGTGTGACTCGTTTGACTCGTGTGACTCGTGTGACTCGTGTGACTCGTGTGACTCGTGTGACTCGTGTGACTCGTGTGACTCGTGTGACTCGTGTGACTCGTGTGACTCGTGTGACTCGTGTGACTCGTGACTCGTGTGACTCGTGTGACTCGTTTGACTCCTTTGACTCGTGTGACTCGTGTGACTCGTTTGACTCATTTGACTCGTGTGACTCGTGTGACTCGTGTGACTCGTGTGACTCATGACTCATCAGTGGGATGCAAGACTCACTCGTACTCTAGTGACACTAAAAGGTCACGAAGGGGTCGTTTATGGAACCATGTGGTCGCCTCACATCCCAGCATGCTTCGCTTCAGCCTCAGGTGAGCTGTTGCCATGACAACTAACAGTAAACTGCTTGTGTGTAACGTCCTCATGATGTTGTGTGTGTCTGAGGTGATGTTGTGTGTGTCGGAGATGATGTTGTGTGTGTGCCCCTGAGACGATGTTGTGTGTGTCGGAGATGATGTTGTGTGTGTCCAGAGATGATGTTGTGTGTCCTCAGATGTTGTGTGTGTCAGAGATGATGTTGTGTGTGTCCTCATGATGTTGTGTGTGTCCTCATGATGTTGTGTGTGTCGGAGATGATGTTGTGTGTGTCAGAGATGATGTTGTGTGTGTCTGAGATGATGTTGTGTGTGTCAGAGATGATGTTGTGTGTGTCCTCATGATGTTGTGTGTGTCTGAGATGATGTTGTGTGTGTCCAGAGATGATGTTGTGTGTGTCGCCTGAGATGATGTTGTGTGTGTCCCGTGAATTTGATGTTTTGTGTGTGTCGGAGATGATGTTGTGTGTGTCCTCATGATGTTGTGTGTGTCTGAGATGATGTTGTGTGTGTCCTCATGATGTTGTGTGTGTCTGGAGATGATGTTGTGTGTGTCAGAGATGATGTTGTGTGTGTGTGAGATGAGATGATGTTGTGTGTCAGAGATGATGTTGTGAGTGTCCCCATGATGTTGTGTGTGTCGCGGAGATGATGTTTGTGTGTGTCCTCATGATTTGTTGTGTGTCTGAGATGATGATGTGTGTGTGTCCTCATGATGTTGTGTGTGTCTGAGGATGATGTGTGTGTGTCAGAGATGATGTTGTGTGTGTGAGATGATGTTGTGTGTGTCTGAGATGATGTTGTGTGTGTCTGAGATGATGTTGTGTGTGTCCTCATGATGTTGTGTGTGTCAGAGATGATGTTGTGTGTGTCAGAGATGATGTTGTGTGTGTCAGAGGTGATGTTGTGTGTGTCCTCATGATGTTGTGTGTGTCTGAGATGATGTTGTGTGTGTCCTCATGATGTTGTGTGTGTCCTCATGATGTTGTGTGTGTCCTCATGATGTTGTGTGTGTCCTCATGATGTTGTGTGTGTCAGAGATGATGTGTGTGTCCTCCCCCAGTGATGATGTGTGTGTCCTAAGATGATTGTGTGTGTCCTGATGATGTTGTGTGTGTCAGAGATGATGTTGTGTGTGTCCTCAAGGTGATGTTGTGTGTGTCGGAGATGATGATGATGTGTGTGTCAGAGATGATGATGTGTGTGTGTGTCCTCATGATGTTGTGTGTTCAAGTCCAGGTGATGTTGTGTGTGTCCTCATGATGTTGTGTGTGTCAGAGATGATGTTGTGTGTGTCCTCATGTTGTGTGTGTCGGAGGTGATGTTGTGTGTCTGTGATGATGTTGTGTGTGTCCTCAGAGATGATTGTGTGTGTCATGATGTCATGATGTCGGAGTGCCCGCAGTGATGTTGTGTGTGTCAGATATGATGTTGTGTGTGTCCTGATGTGGAGGTGATGTTGTGTGTGTCCTGATGATGTTGTGTGTGTCGGAGGATCAGTGATGTTGTGTGTGTCCTGAGGATGATGTTGTGTGTGTCGGAGATGATGTTGTGTGTGTCAGAGATGATGTTGTGTGTGTCGGAGATGATGTTGTGTGTGTCTGAGGTGATGTTGTGTGTGTCCTCATGATGTGTGTGTGTCTCCTCAGCGTGATGTTGTGTGTGTCCTGGAGGGTGATGTTGTGTGTGTCCTGAGATGATGTTGTGTGTGTCCTGATGTTGTGTGTGTCTGAGGTGATGTTGTGTGTGTCAGAGATGATGTTGTGTGTGTCCTCATGATGTGTGTGTCGGAGGTGATGTTGTGTGTGTCCTCATGATGTTGTGTGTGGATGATGTTGTGTCTGTCTCGATGTTGTGTGTGTCTGAGATGATGTGTGTGGAGTGTGTCAGAGGGGGTGTGTCGTGTCTCTTATGTTGTGTGTGTCAGAGATGATTGTTGTGTGTCGAGGCATGATGTTGTGTGTGTCAGAGATGATGTTGTGTGTGTCAGAGGTGATGTTGTGTGTGTCAGAGATGATGTTGTGTGTGTCAGAGATGATGTTGTGTGTGTCAGAGATGATGTTGTGTGTGTCGGAGATGATGTTGTGTGTGTCGGAGATGATGTTGTGTGTGTCCTCATGATGTGTGTGTCAGAGATGATGTTGTGTGTGTCAGAGATGATGTTGTGTGTGTCGGAGATGATGTTGTGTGTGTCAGAGATGATGTTGTGTGTGTCAGAGATGATGTTGTGTGTGTCTGAGATGATGTTGTGTGTGTCTGAGATGATGTTGTGTGTGTCGCGAGATGATGTTGTGTGTCCGTCCCAAAATCAGATATTGTTGTGTGTCAGAGAGTGATGTTGTGTGTGTCCTGATGATGTGTGTGTGTGTCAGAGATGATGTTGTGTGTGTCAGAGATGATGTTGTGTGTGTGCTGAGATGATGTTGTGTGTGTCTGGGGAGATGATGTTGTGTGTGTCTGAAGTGATGTTGTGTGTGGTCCCATGATGTTGTGTGTGTCCTGGGGGGAGTGATGTTGGTGTGTGTGCAGAGAGTGATGTTGTGTGTGTCCATGGATGATGTGTGTTGAGGTGATGTTGTGTGTGTCCTCATGATGTTGTGTGTGTCCTTATGTATATTTGTTTGTTGGGGTGTCGGGCGTCAGGTGATTGTTGTGTGTCCTGATGATGTTGTGTGTGTGTCAGAGATGATGTTGTGTGTGTCCTCATGATGTTGTGTGTGTCCTCATGATGTTGTGTGTCGTCATGATGTTGTGTGTGTCAGAGATGATGTTGTGTGTGTCTGATATGATGTTGTGTGTGTCCAGAGATGATGTTTGTGTGTGTCAGAGATGATGTTGTGTGTGGGCCTGAGAATGATGTTGTGTGTGTCAGAGGTGATGTTGTGTGTGTCGGAGATGATGTTGTGTGTGTCTGAGATGATGTTGTGTGTGTCGGAGATGATGTTGTGTGTGTCAGAGATGATGTTGTGTGTGTCAGAGGTGATGTTGTGTGTGTGTCTATCTTACGTTGCATGTCTCTCTTATTTTGTGTTTCTATGTAATGGTGTGTGTCTATATGATGTTGTGTGTCTTCGATGTTGTGTCTATCTAATGTCGTGTGAGGATGTAATAGTGTGTGTCTGTCAAATGGAATGTGTATATAGGATGTTGTGTCTATCTGATGTTGTGTGTCTATCTAATGTGTGGTTTGATGTAGTGTCTCTCTGATATAGTTGTGTCTATCTGACGTTGTGTGTCTGTATATACGTGTAAAATGTATTTTTTTTAATTCAATGTATCTTATAAATCTTAAAGACACATTAGAATCAAATTCAGTTGTTTAAACATGAGAGTGAAGAGTTGAGAAAGTCGCTCTGATGTCATGGATCCTCCCACGTCAACATTCTCTGCTCCCACGTCTGTCCATCACTCAGTGACATCATCGTCTCACACACACTCACACACACACACTCACTCACACACACACTCTCTTGTGTCGCCACAGGAAACGCCGCCGTGGTGAAACCGTCCGAGCTGAGCGAGTACTCGTCCCTCCTGCTGCGAGCGCTGATGTCTCGCTATCTGGACACGGTCAGAACCAGAACATCTGCCAGTGAAGCTTGTGTGATGATGTGACCTCATAACTAGGAACATATTGTGGATTTATTATTTATTTATATATATATATATATATATATATATATATATATATATATATATATTAGAATTAAATCATTTCTAAATTGAATGGTTGAATTTTTTTAACCGAATGATCGATTAAACTAATTTGACCACAGAAAGGCCACAGTCACATGATCATCTACTAGGCACATGATTGGCCGAAAGTTTGATCTAGTAGTTCAGTCTCTTTTGATATTTCATATTGAATTTAAAAGGCTACGAATCAAAAATTATTCAATTTAGAAAATGTATTTATAAATGATTGGGATTAGAATATCAAAGTCTATGTGTAAATATATATGTATATGTATATATATATATATATATTTTTTTTTTAATTTATTTATTAAAATGTTGGTATAATAGTGACAGCAGACAAAACCAAAAGAGCACAGAGCTACTTGATCCAACTTTAATTTCAAAGGCTACAAACAAAATAATATTTTCCTTTTGAAAATGTATTTTTAATTATTGTAATTAGAATAGCAAACTCCATGTTTAAAAAATACTATACTTTAAATCAATTATAAATACAATTTAAAAATCAATATTAATAAATAAATAAAATTGTTAAATTAAAATTATTAAAGAAAATTTCATTCAAACATTTTAATGGAAAAGTTTGTTTCAGTTATTAAAAATAATTAAATGCCTAAAAAAACACTATATTTCAATCAATACAAATCGTAATAACATTTTTATAATATTAAATTCAACCTTTAAATACTCTGGTACTGTGTTAAAAACTTTAGAGTTTGTGTTTCACTAGTTAACAGGTTTATTTTTGGACTGAAACAAGCGTCTTGACGTGTCAAGAGTCACATGTTTAGAGAAACTACCATATTTTTTCAAAATAAAACACCTTTCATTCAGTATTAATCGATCAAATTCAATGATTCTTTTTCTTTCTGTGCGTCTCTCACGGATCAGTACCTGGTGTACTCTGGTTAACATGCTTTTTTTTATAGTAGTGTATAATGTAATGTTGTGTTTTTTTGTTGTTGTCTAGAAAGTACTCATCACACAGGCTGCATCATCTGACATTTTGATGTAGTTTTATATTTACTATGAATGAATGGATTGTTAACCAACAGTATTCCTCGTGTCTGCAGGATCTGTACCCGGTGGTGACGGGCGGCGCGACTGTCACTCAGGAGCTGCTGAGGTACAGATTCGACCACATCTTCTTCACGGGAAGCAGCTCCGTGGGTCGCGTGGTGATGGAGGCCGCGGCCCGACACCTGACCCCCGTGACCCTGGAGCTGGGGGGGAAGAGCCCCTGCTACATCGACAAGAACTGTGACCTCAAGGTCGCCTGCAGGTGAAAGCTTAGAAAAATACTTTTGTAAACATAATGAGAGAACGTTTAGGTATTCTTCCTCGAGGTGACCTTTGACCTTCACTGAGAGTTACTTGATCATTTTCATCACATTTTGTTGAGCAGTTGGATGTGAGTCTATTAGAAGATTAGGGAAACACAATCAGGAACACACACAGACACAAACGGAGACACAAGTACACATAGTAAGACACACACAGAATCACACTCGCACGACGAAAGACACACACACACACACACACACACACACACACACAGAAAGACACAAACAAACACGCACACACACACAGAAAGACACAAACAAACAGAGAAAGACACACAGGCACATACTCGCACACAAAGGAAGCACACACACACACAGCACAGAAAGATGTACTTGGACACAGAAAGATGGACACACACACACAAACAAAGTCACTCACATATACACAGAAGACGCAGGCGGTGTTGTCTTGATCTTTGAAGTATGTACTGTTTTGAGTATTGTTTTGATTGTTAAAGCGCCTTTGTCCCCCCGCCCGAAAAAAAACTATATAAAAAAATATAAAATTCTTACTTACATACACAAAAAGACACACACACACACAGAACGACACACACAAACAAATAAAGGCACACACATACACGGAAAGAAACAAGATAGACTGAAAGACACACAAACACACATAGAAACACACACACACGTAGAACGACACACACAGAAAGACACACCTGCACAGAAAGACACACATGCACAGATACAAACACAGAGAGAAACGTACATTATACAAAAAGACATACACACATAAAGACACACACACATAGAACAACACACACATGCACAGACATAAACACAAATAAAGGCACACACATTACACAGAAAAACACACACACAAAGAAATAAAGGCACAAAACACCAGACACAAAAACACACACAGAGGAAGACACACACAGAAATAAAGGCACACAGAGAAAGACACACAGACACAAAAACACACACAGAGGAAGACACACACAGAAATAAAGGCACACAGAGAAAGACACACAGACACAAAAACACACACAGAGGAAGACACACACAGAAATAAAGACACAGACACAGAAATAAAGGCACACAGAGAAAGACACACACACCAAACACACACACAAAGGAAGACACACACAGAATAAAGGCACACAAGAAAGACGACACGGACACAAAAACACACACAGAGGGGAGACACACACAGAAATAAAGTCACGCACATAACACAGAAAGACACACAGCACAAAAAAACACACACACACAGAACGACACACACAAAGAAATAAAGGCACACACAAACGGAAAGAAACAAGAAGACGAAAGACACACAGGCACAAACACACATAGAAACACAGCACACAGTAGAACGACACACACAGAAAGACAAACACTGCACAGAAAGACACACAGGCACAGATACACACACAGAGAAGAAACACAACACAAAAAGACTACACACAGAAAGACACACACACATAGAAACAACACACACCTGCACAGACAACACACACACAGACACAAAAACACACACAGAGGAAGACACACACAGAAATAAAGGCACACAGAGAAAGACACACAGACACAAAAACACACACACAGAAAGACATACCAGAAATAAAGCCACACAGACACAAAACACACACAGACACAGAAACACACACAGAAATAAAGGCACACAGAAAAGGCACACAGAAAGACACACAGACACAAAAGACACACACAGAGGAACACACACACAGACAAAAAAGGCACACAGAGAAAAACACACAGACACAAAAACACACACACAGAAAGACACACCAGAAATCAAGACACACAGACACAAAAAGACACAAACAGAGAAAAACACACAAAGAAAGGACACAAACATAAACACTCTCGGAGACAAGCGCACACAGAAAGACACACACACACACAGCTAGTGATTGACAGGTGTGTGTCTGCAGGAGGATCACGTGGGGGAAGTTCATCAACTGCGGTCAGACCTGCATCGCTCCAGACTACATCCTGTGTGAGCCCAGCGTCCAGGGTCGTGTGGTGGAGCACATCCGTCAAACCCTGCAGGTCCTGAACCACCTTCTTCATAAACATCCATGTTCAAACCTTGACTGGGATGTTTTCTCCGACCCTCAGGAGTTCTACGGGGCCGACCCCAAACTGTCCCCGGACTACGGCCGCATCATCAACCGGCACCACTTCAACAGGATCATGAGCCTGATGGAGGGCTACGTTCCCGTGGTGGGGGGTCAGAGCGACGCCTCGCAGTGCTACATCGGTGGGTCGACCTCCGCACCCCGAGGTCACGAGACTGCCGTGCTGACCCCCCCTTTCCCCCCTCCCCCGCCACTTTGATTGACAGCTCCCTCGGTGTTGAAGGACGTGCCGCCTCAGTCCCGCCTCATGCAGGAGGAGATCTTCGGGCCTCTGCTGCCCATCGTCACCGTCAGCGACATGGACGACGCCATCAGCTTCATCAACGAGAGAGAGAAACCTCTGGCGCTTTACATCTTCTGCTCCGACCTGATGGTGAGAACGTTCTCCTGCTTCACTCTCTCAGGAGTAAAACTGAAGTGATGATGAAGTACTTCAGCGCCAGAAGAAACTTTTTATTGAAATATTGTTTTTTTTAAGCATTTAATATCAAATTATTGAATTAAATAATATCTATATTGAAAAGGTGTTTTTTAAGCTTTTTAATTTAAAAATTATTTATTTAAATCATTTTATATTTAAAAGTTTTTTTAGTTTTTTTCAAAATGTTGTTTTTTAAGTCTTAATTTAAAATGATTTAATTCAATCATTTTGTTAAAATTGTATTTTTTTCAAAATGTTGTTTTTTAAGCCTTTTAAATTAAAATGATTGAATTGAATAATTTCTATATTAAAAAGTTGAATTTTTTTATTTTTTTTAATTATTTTTTAACATTTTCTTTTACCTTTTTTTAATGAGTGAATATAAAATTATTGAATTAAATCGTTTCTATATTGCAAAGTTGATAGATATATCTTTTTTTTATTATAATTGAATTTTAAAATTTGAAGAAAATATAATGTACACATAGAGTTTGATATTCTAAATAAATAATTCAAAAATAAAATGTATACATTTAATGTTTATTAAGTCATAGTCTTTTAAATTCAATATTTAAAGGTTGGTATAAAAGTGACAGCAGACAGAACCAAATGAGCACCGAGCTACTTGATCCAACTTTTAAAAAAAAAACAAAAACGATCAATTTCAAAGGCTACGAACAAAATGATATTGACTTTAGAACATATATTTTTTAATTATTGGAATTAGAATATCAAACTCTATACGTACAAAATTGTAATATTAGAATTTTTGAATTCTTTAATTTAAAAAATAAATACTTATAAATTATAAAACAAAATGACAATTAAAAATAAACTAAAAACAAAACAATAACGACAGTTAAACAAGTTAAATTCAACCATAACATATTTTGATGTCACTGATATACTTCCATACAAAACATCTTTAATTGTTGTTCATTAACGTGTGTCTGATCTAAACACGTTCATACGTCACATGTCATCAGGCCACCAAGAAGATGATCGAAGAGACCTCTAGTGGTGGAGTGACGGTGAATGACGTCATGATGCACTACACGCTCTGCTCGCTACCGTTTGGGGGCGTCGGTGAGTAACATGTGGCTGTCAACACAAACAAATACGTAACAATTATCTCTTTAGTTTATGTTCATTATACATCGTAACATTTAGTTTTTTAACTATGGTAAAATTGTGTAAGAGTATATTAAAATAAAATAAATTATTTGTTGTTGTTATTTTGACAATTATTTAGTTTCAATTTAAGCATTTATTTCATTAACTTTCAGATAATAAAATAAATTGTATATAGTTTCTGTTTTGCTCCAGTTTTATTATTTTACTAAACTTGACTGAAACGTGTCAAAAGTCACAAACTAATGTTACTTCAGAGGAAATACCATCTTTTCAAATTAAAATACTTTTTTAAAGGTAAACTTAAACCAAGTTATTAAATATATATATATATATATATATATTTAACATGGTTGAATAATGTACATTTTAAAATAAAATGTATTTAATACAGTAATTGTGTTTAATGTAGAATAATATTTCATCACATTTGGTATTTTTATTTTATTTGAATTACTTTCATTTTTAGAATGTATCATTTTTTATCAATTGCTGCTCAAGATAATAGATATCTGACATAACTATAAATAGATTTATACATGCATAACTAAATGATTAAATGTTTGAATAAATATTTTAATGTTTAAATAAAGAAAGAAATTACTTCTATTTTTGTCAATGAACAGGTCTATTTCTGTGTATATATACATGTATTTGTTGATACATTTGAACTTGTTTTTAGCTTATTTAATTATTTATGTATTTTGTTATTTGAACATGTATTTATTCACATGTTTATACGTATTATAAACCATTTCTGTTTATATACTTTTCTTTAATTTATTTTCAAAAATTTTATATTTATTAACAATGTTCTATCTATTTATAATGATGTCATTTATGTCTAAATAATGACATATATATATATATATATATATATATATTATATATATATATATAAAAATCAATATAAGTTATGTTTTCCTTTCACAACCAAAATGATCTTTAACCTTTGCATCACATTATAAAGCTCAAATAAATATGACTTTAATATCAAAAGTTAATTAAAAACATGACAATATATAAACAATAATATTCAAAGTATAAAAGGTAGATAATAAGATGTTTGAACTTTGTCCAGAATGCCTTAAAAAAAAAGAAAGAATTTCTTCTTCCAACATCTTTCTTTCCTTCAATTTCTTTCCTCAGGTCAGAGTGGAATGGGTCGGTACCACGGCAAGCACACCTTCGACCAGCTCAGCCACCACAGGGCGTGTCTGATCCGCTCGCTGGGCATGGAGCGGGTCAACCGGTCCCGGTACCCGCCTCAGGACCGGAGACGGGCCCGCCAGGTCCAGATGGCGCTGAGGTCCCCCATGATCGACATGTCCAAGAAGACGTACGTGTGGGCCGTGTTCATGACCGTGGTCACGGTGGGCCTCCTCATCACCCTGACCGTCATCCTCCTCATCGCCGCCGGACTCAACTGCACCTGCTGGTACTGGAGGGGCTTCTACAACTGAGGGGCCGACCCTGACCTTTTATTTAAATCATGTGAAGACAAACAACGACACATATTTTTTATTGTTTTATACGAGTCTGAACCGTGTTTCCTTCTTATTTAAAATAATCTATTGTCAAGGAAAATCTTTCTAACATTGTTTTGTAACGATTTTATCTGTCACTAGATGGCGCCACCACGCCTTTTTTGAAAGTGGATTCAGATTAAATAAATATATTTAAAGCTGATTTTTAAATGTTTTCTATTCGGGACACATTGACGAAATGAACGGAGGAATAATGACACTGACTTTTTTAAATTATTATATATATTTTTTACACTAAAAATACTAATGCACCTTATTTTAATAACCTCCATCTAGAAGGTTTTGCTGTTACATCTTTGACTGATCATTTTAAATTAATATTTTGTTATTATTTTTGTAGTCGTGTTGCGTGAGTTCCGGGTCGCTGCTGCCACCTGCTGTCTAGTTCAGTCCATTGCGTTCCAAAAATCTTTCAAAATTGTATCGAATTTGATCAATTTAAAAAATCTAGGTTGATTATAACGATGAATTACTCCGTATAATCTCATTAGTTTTATTTCAAATATGTGTATTAATATCTAATAATGTTAATTTTGAACTTTTGTTAGCACTTCAGCTACATGAGCGAAAACTATTTCCATAAACATTTTAAATTATCATTCTTTTAAAAAGTTTGCTAATTAACTTTTCCACCATTTTTATTGAAATAAATGTAGATTTCAAACGACATTAGCGCCTCCTTATTCCTGATGAAAGCTCCTTGAATCAAAGTCAAACTCATGCACTCGAGTCGAGATGCCGACATGTTGCATATCCTCCTGGACGGAAGCCCTGGGACCGACCCAGGACGAGAAGGAGGGAGAAACATGTCGTCCAAAAAAACGTCTGGATCCGCCCAGAAGAGCTGGAAACAAACTAATAATCATATTCGACAATACAGTCGATTGTTTGTCCAGTTCTTTTTTTTTTTTTACACTTGTGTAACATTTTGAAACGAACCTGTCGACACTGACGTCATGGTAAACATTCCTTCTTCTCTCTCCATAAATCCAGCGATGGTTTCGTCAACAACACACTTGTGTGGTTGTTTCACTTCAGACTGGAGGAAGATTTCCTCCCACATGCTGCTGTGTTCACGAGATCATGGACGCACAACTGAGGACGACTATTCTACACAGTAGCTCGTTCTTTATGATACTATCATTTGTGTTTTATTAGTTATTGTTTTTTACTTTCACTTCAGTTCTTCCACTACTTAAAGATGTTGTGAATTGTTTCATCTTTTCTCTTTTAAAGGAATATAAAGTCTATTTCATAATGTCATAATTTATAGTTTACATTAAGTTTGAATATAATCACATCCTACTTTAAAATAAGAGTTTATGACAAATACTTGCCGATGGTTGACGATAAGTAACAAATAAGTTTCAGAAAATAACATTTTAACCTTTCAATTATAAAGCATGATTTTAAGTTGAGTTGTTATTGTCTTTTTTTACCATTATTGTAATCATTAATCTCTGGTTCTTATCTTAAACGCACATCTTTATAAGTCACTATATCAACATGAACGTTCATCTACTTTGATCTAGAAAAAAAGATTTATTATTTATTTTATTTTTCACTTTGACTTCATTCTTTCCATAACAACTACTTGAGATTTGATCAAAATTGATCTAAACATTATCATCATTTATAGATTAATACAGTTTAAATATAATCCTAACCCTAATTTAAAATAAGATACATCATAAAAAATACTTTTCATTTTTAATTATGAAGGAAAATAATAATATCCAATAAACATGCAGAAAAGTCAGAAAACATTTTGAATCAAAATGTCGACATGATTTCAAATTAGATTCTATATCCAACTGGTTATTGTCTCTGTTTTTCTCCTTTATTACAAATCATGTCCATCAGTTTTACTCTTATTGTTAGTCTCTGTATAATTGTTGAAATTATTAATCTGTTTCTTAATTTATCTTAACCCGACATTTTTATAAGTCCCTTTCAACATGAACATTCATCTACTTTGATCTAGAAAATCCTAATTGAACTGCTTTTTATGAGTTTCTTTTTTACTTTAATGTCAGTTCTTCCTCAACAACTACTTTACATTTTGTCAAAAATGTTATAAAAACTTTTTTTTCGTCTTTTATCTTTTAAAGGAATATTAAGTTAATAATCATATTTTTTATAATACACATGCAGTTTGAATATAATCCTATCCTACTTTAGAGTTTGTGGCAATCTTTTTTTAACGATTATGGAAAATAGTTTGATATTCAACAACATGTGAAAAGTGTCAGAAAACAAATTACATTTAAATTATAAAAAATATTCAACATGATTTAAGTTTGATTCTGAATTAAACTGCTAAATGGACTGTTTTTCTCCTTTTTTACACGGTTACAATCAGTTTGACTATTATTGTAAGTCTCTGTATAATTGTTGACATTAATCAGTTTCTTATCTTATCTTAAACACTGATCAACAACATCTTTATAAGTCAACACAACATGAACATTTGTTCTACTTTTATCAAGAAAAGCTTAATTTAAGTTATTTTTCCGAGTTTATTTCCTTTAACTTCAGACTTGACATCAGACGGATTTTATAATCCGTAAAAGATCATTTTAATCTCATGACGTGCGTGCGTGCGCGTGTTTGAACAGCTCCACGTCAGTTTCGTGCCAACACGTCCGTCATCCGCAGCATGTCGTCCTTGTTTGTCCCTGATAAGACTCCGTAGTGACGGCGGTCACCATGACTCCTGCAGCGACGGGTTTATCTGCGGATCATCATCCGGGACTTCATCGAGCGTCTCCTGTTGTCAACATCTGTCACTTGTTATCAAATATTGATCGATCACCATCACTGGAGATGACGCAGAAGAAACACGTCGATGACGAAACAATCACGTGGAAAGAAAATAAATAGAAAAAAAACACTAAGACAAAATGTGAAAAATACAAAATCGAGTTTTGATCTTTTATCGATTGATATTTTTTCTTCTAGCAGTTGAAAATGTGTTTAAATATTGATGAGCTCCGGGGTTCACCATCTGCCAGAGTTCAAAGGTCAAACCTCAGATCATTTTTCTCTTTTAGACAGTTTTCTACAAGCTTTCTCTATTATGTGGGGAAAGTTCACAGGAAAACAGAAATGTATAATTATTAAAAACATTAATACACATCAAACAAAATATATAAAAACAAGTATAAATGACTTTATGTTTACAGCTATTTAGATTAACTATTAATCGCTCTGGAGATCTTCTTTGGGAAATTGTTTTTCCAGCAACACAGACGATTCATATAAACAAGAACAAATTGCAATAAAAAGAAAGTTCAACATGACAAACTAAATCTAAAGATAAAGAACATAGAAAAAGGATACAAAGATTAATATGGAATAGAATCATCTTTTCACTCCTGCCCCCAAACTCAGAATTAAACAAATATCACGAGGAATTAATGAGTCCCTGAGTCTATTACAGTAGTGTTGCATCATGGGAGGAGCATTCGTGCTCCATCTGCTTCTCCAAAGATAGTGTTCAGACGATGACCTATGAAGATGTCAGTGTTTAAGATAAGATAGTTTTAGTTTGGCTGATTAGAGTCTTTTCAATAAAAAATAAAGACTAACATGAAAAGCTCTTTCATCGGAATGTTTGTAGGACAAACTCTTTAATACACATTTTCGTTCCAATAGAGTGTGTGATTGTGATGGACACATAAATATCCTTAAATATAATTATTTTCAATCAGATCAAATAAGATCATTTTAACACTTAGAATAGAAATGTACATCATCATAAGACTTTTTTTTTTTTTAACTATTAACTAAATTGTAAATACAAATTAAATATTTGTTTCCCTACACTAAAGGCCGAATATGTGTTAAGTGTGTATTAATTAGGTGTTGGACTCTATTGTATCATAACTCTTTTCATTTAAATATTGACATTAGAAAATGTCATGATGGCGTCTGCTCTCGTAACCTCTCGTTCGCCCAGATTCCAGATTAACTTTATAGAGTAATAAGTTCAAAACAAGGTCATGATGATGAACTTACAAGACGATCATTTAAAAAGAGGTAAAATATTGTGACAGCGACGATAAAAGTTACAATAAAACTTCTCTTTATTTGAAATTGCTTCTTTAAAAACCAAAAGGTTCTGATCCGGACGTCACCTCAGGTAGTGACACTCCACGCCCACCAGCACCCTCTGACTCCTGGTGATGGTTCCCAACGCTTTGGGCTGGTAGACCAGAACGAAGGCGTAGATGAAGGCGTCCTCGGTCATCTGTAACCAACACACCTGCTCAGGTAAAACAGTTTATACACACCTGTGGCATCAGATGATTGAAGTTGACATTTCACATGAGCGTTTCTTGAAATGTTGTTTAAGCATTTAATTATATTAATTAAATAGTGTGTATAAATGGGTTGTTTTTTTAAATAAAATAATTAATTCAAATATTTTCAATTAATTTCCGTCAATATTTTGATTCCAATAATTCAAAAACAACATTTTTTAATTCAATATAAAAAGGTTTGTATAATAATGCCACCAGACAAAACCAACAGATCACAGAGCTACTTCATCGATCAGTCACATGATCGTCTGCATGTCACATGATTGGCTGAAATCAATGAGGGGTTTAATTAAAAGATAAAAAGTTTCATATTATAATAATAAAATGTAAAATTACAATTACTAAAGTATTATTTTGTAGCCTTTTGAAATATATATCATGATTGAGTGAAGGTTCCATCAAGTCGCTCGGTTTTCTGTTGGTAATGTCTGGCATCACTATTATACAAACAGTTTTTATATTGAATTTAAAATACTACAAATTAAAAAAATATTGAATTCAGAAAATATGTTTTTTAAATACAGGGATTAGAATATCAAACTTAATGTGTAATATATGTATATAAAAGTACAAATATTTCAACAGATCCAGTACCACTACTCTACAAACGCACCACTAGTCTGCTGCCGCAGTCGTGCAGCTCGGCCTCGAACACCAGGACCCGAGCCAGTGGATCCACCTCCACGGCCGGGCAGCCCCCCAGGGTCAACTCTCTGGGTCGGACGAGCCTGCCGAGGCCCAGCAGGTCCTGACTCACTTCCACCTGGATCCTGCTCTGGCCGCACCTCAGGCCGACCCGGTCCCGCCTCACCTCGGGCGGCTGGACTCTGAAGGCGGGGGGAAGCCTCTTGGCCGGCGCCGCCGGGTCTTCAGGGAACTTCCAGGTGAACGCTTGAGGGTCGGAGCCGAGCGGGTCCTTCACCCCGAGGGTCCGGGTCTGGCCGGGCCCGGAGAACCAGAGGGTGAGGGAGAGCACGAGGATCTGACTGGACCTCATGATCGTAGAGCAGAGCTGATCCACCGACTCGCGTCCTCTTTCTAATCAGCGGAGCTGGATCACATGTGCGCCTCGGACTCTCTGATTGAGTCGAGTGACGACAGCTGTCACTCAAACCAGGACGAGTCACAGACGCTCAAATCAACAGGTTATTTTTTATTGTCGTAAATTCTTAATATACTTTATTCTATTCTGAATTTAATTTTACTTTTTGATTTATTTTAAATTTGATACAGTATGTGATTCAAACATGTTTGCATTGGAAATTATTTTAATAATTAAAATTAAACCAAATAATTTATAATTTATAATTAACTAATTTATAAGACTAATATTAATCCATGAGATAGTAGCTGTGTGTGTGTGTGTGTGTGTGTGTGTGTGTGTGTGTGTGTGTGTGTGTGTGTGTGTGTGTGTGTGTGTGTGTGTGTTTAATGTGGGTACTACGTCGTTTTCACAAGTTTAAAGTAGTTTTTTTTCAGTAAACTTCACTGAAACGAGCGTCACAGACTAACTTCAGAGAAAATACCATATTTAAACTAATGTGTTTGTGGTATCCCTTGTGTTGTCTCAGGGTCAAGATAACCCAGCCGCACCAAAACAAATGTGTTTGTTGTATCCCTTGAGTTGTCTAAGGGTCAAGGTGACCCGGCGGCCCGAAAACAAATGTGTTTGTGGTATCCCTTGTGTTGTCTCAGGGTCAAGATAACCCAGCCGCCCGAAAACAAATTTGTTTGTGGTATCCCTAGTGTTGTCTCAGGGTCAAGGTGACCCGAAAACAAATTTGTTTGTGGTATCCCTTGTGTTGTCTCAGGGTCATGGTGACCCGGCGGCGCGAAAACAAGTGTTTGTTGTATCCCTTGTGTTGTCTCAGGGTCAAGGTGACCCAGTGGCCCGTAAACAAATGTGTTTGTGATATCCCTAGTGTTGTCTCGGGGTCAAGGTGACCCAAAGGCCCGAAAACAAATGTGTTTGTGGTATCCCTAGTGTTGTCTCAGGGTCAAGGTGACCCGAAGGCCCGAAAACAAATGTGTTTGTGGTATCCCTAGTGTTGTCTCAGGGTCAAGGTGACCCAGCGGCCCGAAAACAAATGTGTTTGTGGTATCCCTAGTGTTGTCTCAGGGTCAAGGTGACCCAAAGGCCCGAAAACAAATGTGTTTGTGGTATCCCTAGTGTTGTCTCGGGGTCAAGGTGACCCAAAGGCCCGAAAACAAATGTGTTTGTGGTATCCCTAGTGTTGTCTCAGGGTCAAGGTGACCCGAAGGCCCGAAAACAAATGTGTTTGTGGTATCACTTGTGTTGTCTCAGGGTGAAGATGAACGACCTTCACCACTGCATATGTATTTATGGAAGCCAGGGAGTTCACCTTGACCCAGAGTCAACACAAGGGATACCACAAAGACGTATGTTTTCGGGTCACCTTGACCCTGAGCTAACACAAGGGTCAAATGTAAACTAGTGAGAGTGGTAAATGTACAGGTCAAATAGATGACCTTGGTGGAGAAGTGATGAGGAGAATATGTTGTTTATAATAAATATCAATTGACTTCAGCGTCTGAGTCGTGGTCATGTGGTGCGTTGAGAAGAAAACATCAGCAGACCCTTCTGGATGAAGAGGTCTATCATGAGGACTCGAGCTCCAGTTCCAGAGGCTGTGGAGTCTCTGGGGCGTCAGTTGAGTGCGACAGAAATACGATCACGTGTCGAGGACAATTACGCCGGCGATGCATCGAGGAGCTGCTGCCTGTTGCCGGATTATGTTCAGGAAACGATCGGAGGAGAAAAGTGCAGTCGTTCATTTCCCATAATGCTCCTGTGACAGTGAGACGTCTTGACTGGTCCATTATGACCACTGCACCCCCCACAGCCCCCCCCCTGACCTCGATACTACATGTTGTGTTTTCCACAACAGCTACCGTGTCATTATGTTTTCAGTCTCTCCGGTTTCCTCCCTCGGTCCAGACGTGCACAGTTTGATTGTTGTTATCAGTGAGTGTCGTCGTGAACCTTCGCTCCAATCAGCTCCAGATAACAAACCAATGAACTGGACTTGAGTTCATGCTGCAGCTGCGGAACATTCAGGGTTGAACTGAAAGTGATTCATCACGTTATCATTCATTCATTCATTCATTCATTCATTCATTCATTCAAAGATAATGTCATAATGAAGACATGATATTTCACTTTATAATGAATTTTTATGATATTTTAGTTCATTATAAATGAAAATGTGACTTTTACTTGATTATAAATAAATGGTATCCCTTGTGTTGTATCAGGGTCAAGGTGACCCGAAAGCCCGAAAACAAATGTGTTTGTGGTATCCCTTGTGTTGTCTCAAGGTCAAGGTGACCCAAAAGCATGAAAAGAAATGTGTTTATGGTATCCCTTGTGTTGTCTCAGGGTCAAGGTGACTCAAAAGCCTGAAAACAAATGTGTTTGTGGTATCCTTTGTGTTGTCTCAGGGTCAAGGTGACCCAAAAGCATGAAAACAAATGTGTTTGTGGTATCCCTTGTGTTGTATCAGGGTCAAGGTGACCCAAAAGCCCGAAAACAAATGTGCTTGTGGTATCCCTTATGTTGTCTCAGGGTCAAGGTGACCCAAAAGCCCGAAAACAAATGTGTTTGTGGTATCCCTTGTGTTGTCTCAGGGTCAAGGTGACCCAAAAGCATGAAAAGAAATGTGTTTGTGGTATCCCTTGTGTTGTCTCAGGGTCAAGGTGACTCAAAAGCCTGAAAACAAATGTGTTTGTGGTATCCTTTGTGTTGTCTCAGGGTCAAGGTGACCCAAAAGCATGAAAAGAAATGTGTTTGTGGTATCCCTTGTGTTGTCTCAGGGTCAAGGTGACACGAAGGGCCGAAAACAAATGTGCTTGTGGTATCCATTGTTTTGTCTCAGGGTCAAGGTGAACCGAAGGCCCGAGCACAAATGTGCTTGTGGTATCCTTTGTGTTGTCTCCAGGTCAGATGATATTTCACTTTATAATTAATTTTAATAATACAATTTACTTCATAATAGCTGGAAATATGACATTTTACTTGATTCTAAATAAAAATGTGATATTTGACTTCATTATAAATTAAAATATAAATATAAACTTCATGATAAATTAAAAATATTGCATTTTACTTGATAGTAAAAAAAACAACAACAACAATTTACTTCATAGTAAATAAGAATATTAAACAAAAATGTGATATTTTACTTCATAATAAATGAAGATGTGATACTTGACATGATGAATACAAATATGACATTTGACTTGTGTGCCCTGCGACAGACTGGCGTCCTGTCCAGGGTGTCCCCCTTCACTTTATAAAAATGTACCCCATTGGAAGCGTTGCTGATGTGAGTCCTCCTTCCCTGATCATCTGTTATTGATACCTGCTGGTGTATCTATCATGGTAACTGACTAATCATCTTAATGTTTTTTTTTTAATGAAATAACATGTAAACCCTCAACGCTGAGCACAGAAGTATCAGCTCGTCCAGCAAGTGTCGTCTTCTCTCCGCTCATCGCTGCTGAGTCTCTGCTGACCGTCGACTGCTTGTGTAACCGCAGTAATGGCGTCATTGATCACAGGCTTCCTTCTGTCGCTGCCTTTTTCTCAGCAGCGATAAATAACGTGTCGGCGTGAACGTCACTCCGGATCCACATCAGAGTTAACGAGGAGAAGCGGAATTTTCATGAAGCCGTCGCCAAACAAATGTTTGTTTGAGTTTTGAGTCCAGACCGCTCAGAATGGATCCTTGTGAGTGAAGAACAATCGGCCCTGATGTGAAAAACATCTTATCTCAGGACCGCTCAGCCGCAGCCACCAGTGACAGATAGATGGTGATGGCGGTTGCTGAGATGTTTTAGGGTTGATATGTGGTTTAACAGTCTCTGCTCCTCCTATGACTGCTTTTAAACTCAATATCTGAGAATTAAATATACATTTATCAACACTTATTATCTTATCATGATATGATTGAGTTCAGAACATGATTCCCTTAAGTTTTAAATCATGTTTTTGTTGCTGTACAATCTTAAAACCACAATAATACACATTATAGATACCTCTATAATTCAAAGAACAGGCACATGAAGTATGTTTTTAAAATGTATCTCATCATTTAGTTTGTTATGACACAGTAAACATAAAAAATGACTGTCAAGAGTCATCTTATGCTTCATGCAAGCTCACATTATCTTAAATATTGTGTGTCAAACTCACTTCTAGTCTCCGGTAACTCAATATTTATACATATTAAACCATCTAAAACAGCAAATATAGGTTGAAGCGGAGTGATTTGTCAGTTTTCATTTTTATTACTAGGCTAAATTAGCCTTAATCAATAAGAAAAATGTAAAGTAATTCACAATAATGTTACTTTAATAGACATAATGGACACTTTGGTATCTCAGATGAACTGAGTGATTCTCAATGGAGTTTTAATCATGGTTTTATTTAGTTTACAAACATGCTAACCATGTATTCGTGCATCATATTTCGCAGTAAAGTAGACGTGTATTGCTCTTAATATCCTCTGGTCTGGCTCTGAACCCTCGTGCTCTCACCATAACTTAAACACTTGGCCTCGTGCCCTCCATTCATTTGTGCTCCTCGCTGGGTAAACCACCACTTTACATCAAAAGCCGAGGATATTTACCAGAGAGTTTAACTGTTGCGATATATTTAAGAGGATGAAATATATACAAAAAAGTTTTTAAAGCTAATAAAAAACAAATAACAGCAGCTCATGCGAGCAATTAAACTTAACATGTCACCTTTTTATTTACAGCCACATTTTCACATATCATTGGACGAATATATAAATAAATATACATGGAATTTGTCTCCGACTGTTAGTGTCTCTTCAGTGAGTCATTTTGTTTATGCACAACGGAGACAAAATAAAACAAAATTAGATAGAAAAAGAAGATAGATGGATAGACCTTCGGGAAGTTAGGTTTCCAGTCCACAGCAGACGCTAGAAGGTGAAGCAAGTTTCATAAAACTTTTATGAAACTTTTATTAAAAGCAAGAACAAAGTTAAAATAAATAAAAGAACAAGGTGCAAATTTGAACTATTTCTATTTTGTTATTTATTCATCACTTTTTTTTTTCTACCCGTTTCATTGTTTTTGTATATTAGTTTAATGTATATGTATTTTATTATTTTCTCAATTCAATTTTTTATTTGCTTTATGTGTTTTCCATGGAAGTATTTCAGTGTCATCAGAATACTGAACGGTTGAATTAATTTTTTTCAAATATTGAAAGGTTGAATTCATTTTAATTATTCAATACTTGTTATATTTCATTTTCAATTATTCCATTTTTTTATTTTAATTTCAATTATTCAATATTTTTATTTAAAACAAAGCCTTTTAAATTCGATATATATTTTTTAAGCATTTTAAATTAAAAAAAAAAAAAATACGAATGTTTTTAAATTGAATTTAAAACGTTTCGAATTTTTTATTTGGAATTTAAAATGCTTCAATTTTTTAAATATTGAATTTAAATGTAAAAAATCATTGAATAATTGAAATTAAAATATAACAAATATTGAATAATTTAAATTATTTTAACCTTTCAATATTTAAATCAATATAATATATATATAAATATATAAATATATAAAAATCCATAGTTTTCTGTCCAAACAAAGTTGTTCTTTAACAAAAAAAGATATTCTACTCACAAACAATTTATGTTTTATTTTTACTGTTTTTTTTAAGAAAGTCGGTCAATATATGATCAACTTTAAACACTTCAAAAAAAGTGTTGAGAAAAGGAAAGTTATTATAGAAACTAACGTTCTTTAATAAACGTATTTCTTGTTCCGTTGCTCTTCCTTAGTTTTTAAGCGAGTACTGTGCGTTTAAATGATCAGTAGTCCCGCCTTCTCTGTCCTCAACCAATCAACGCGTCTGAGACAAACCCGTCTCCGGTTCTCCGACCAATCACAGCGCGGCTTTCACTCGGCGGGGGAGCAGTTCCAGTCGCTGTGAGTGTGTAGGTTCGGCTTTACCTCCGACCCAGAACACGGCAGAACTATGGTGCTGGTCGCACACGTCTGACGCACGAAAAAATGCACGAAAAGTGACCCAAGAAAGGACGACGTTCTCGAGTCTGGCGGACTCACAAAAGCTGGACCTTCTCGTCATCCCTCGAACCTCCCGCGCAGTCTGAGCAGAAGTCGGTATGTTTTTGGGGTTTTTTTGGTGTTTTTTTTTTGGTCAAAATCTTCGGAGCTGCGACACATTTCTGCCCCGAAATAAAAACTACAATTCGCGACCGTCGTGCTCGTGTCTCGCCGGCGAGGACTCTTGACGTCCAGCCGCGTGTGTTGACATTTTATTTGTGGTTCTGGACGCAGAGGTTCTGGACTCGACGACGTCCAACAGACGTGTGTTGACAGACCTTCCATCTTCCTCCAGAACCGTTACTCAAACATGTCTTCGTTCACCTGAGGCGGACACGATGAAAAACACTTGTCACCGCAGAGGTGTAGCCCCTGTGTCTCCATACACTCGTATATTTATATATATATCGATATTTGTTTAATGTTATTGTATCGATACTCAACAGCATTGTATCCGAGTTTTTTTTGGTCAAAACGCTTACGATAAGATATTTCCGGTGTATTTTTTGGGGGGCTTTTAAGTCATCTTTTATTTTTCTATCGTGGTTATTTTGTGGTTTAAAATTCCTTAAACTGTCTGTGTGAAATAAAAACATTAGTTTTTTTTTTTTTAATTAACACGCAAAAATTCACAAGTATTTATTTTTGTCGAAATTAAACTCCTACAGATAGATAGCAGTAGAAACTACATCCTCCACAGCTAAACGAACAATCGTATCCTTCGAGATCCCAACGATGACTGAGGACGAGGGGATACAGCTGCTTTTAAAGCTGATGTTTGGACATTTCTTTAGTTTTCAGTGGAGCAATCATAAGATCTAAATCCCCTTAAATCGTTCAGAAAAGAATTCATGTGTATCAAAAATATATTGTATCGTACCGTGAGACGAGCGTATCGTATCGTGAGCGTATTGTATCGTTAGCCAAGCGTATCGTATCTTTAGCCTATCGTATTGTTAGCCGAGCGTATCGTTTCTTTAGCCGAGCGTATCGTATCTTTAGCCGAGCGTATCGTATCTTTAGCCGAGCGTATCGTTTCTTTAGCCGAGCGTATCGTATCTTTAGCCGAGCGTATCGTATCTTTAGCCGAGCGTATCGTTTCTTTAGCCGAGCGTATCGTATCTTTAGCCGAGCGTATCGTATCTTTAGCCGAGCGTATCGTTTCTTTAGCCGAGCGTATCGTATCGTTAGCCGAGCGTATCGTATCTTCAGCCGAGCGTATCGTACCGTTAGCAGAGCGTAACGTACCGTTAGCCGAGCGTATTGTACCGTTAGCCGAGCGCATCGTATCTTTAGCCGAGCGCATCGTATCTTTAGCCGAGCGTATCGTATCTTTAGCCGAGCGTATCGTACCGTTAGCCGAGCGTATCGTACCGTTAGCCGAGCGTATCGTATCTTCAGCCGAGCGTATCGTATCTTTAGCCGAGCGCATCGTATCTTTAGCCGAGCGTATCGTACTGTGAGCCGAGCGTATCGTACCGTGAGCCGAACTTATCGTACCACGAGCCAAGAGACGTACCGCGACCCAAACTTATCGTATCGTGAGCCGAACATAACGTAGCAAATTGTATCATGAGATTAGTGTTTCACTACAGATGCATATTATGTTTGATTTTGTCTTTCCTTTCTTGTTGCACCATTGGTGTTTATTAAAGGATCGAAATATGATATTGCATTAGAGGAATATCATTTACTTGAAGTAGCCCAGAGTTGTGTAAAGGTCGCTGACCCCTGGTATATTTTTGGGGCCACAGCTGACTTTAATTTACAAGTACTGTTTATGATATGAGGGCATAAGGAAAGATGGATAGACAAATTGAGGATTGTATTCGGTTCCACTCAGGAGTGGATCCAGTGTTTACTTTTCAGTGATAAGGTAGGATTTTCACCGGGTGACCCCTGGGTTATGAGTACACTCACCGTCGCCCAACCAGGTAGCATTGTTACAACTCAAGTAAACATCGTGGAAGCTAAAGCCCTAAAGGATTTATCAAGTAGTAAATAATCAAATCTACATTGTAAATGCAGGAGCGTGTATTCAATTTTGAAGTTTGATTGATTTTTATTTTTGTTTTTTTAAGCAATAGTGTCAGACATGTCTTTTAATGACGATATAAGTATCATTTCCCTGTGGTAAATATTAAGGAAGTTTTGGGTTATTAAAACTGGTGAAAATGAACTAATATCTGGTCAAACCCCTAATACTATAACTCGACAAGGTTCAATATTTTAGTTGTGATAGTTCAGAATCTCATAACTTACCTAATATTTTCCATTTTAAAAAGGTTAATTGGAAAACTTGCTAAGAAAAGAAAAAGGAATTCATTACGTTCAATTAGAAAGTTTTGCTCTTGAAAAAATATGCACAGGAAAAAAATAAAAGGCCCAGATGAAACGAATACACCATAAGTTGTTTCAATATACAGTAAATATTTACATTTCTTTTGTATCAAGCGCACATTAGTGAATTCAAACGGTCACCATGTACACACAGGACCAGCCTCGCTTCCTCTTCTGCAGCAACATTACACCAACAAACGCACTGAGCAAGAATTTGTTGAGCAAGCAAGAGAAACTAGACATGAGTTTTAACAATTTGTGAAGCAGTTTTGTTGGAAATGGTGATTCGTCCATTAATGTATTTGGTCTCTTGTGTCTACAGTACAATGTTGCGAGTCATTTTTGAGCGTCTTTAAGCATTAAAACATACGAAGATAGAGGGTGATGGACAGGAAGGACCAAAACAAAATGTCATATTCACTTTTAATGGCTTTCAAACTGAAATACCATTGGTCTTTCAAAAGGACTGGTTTGCCCATCAGAATTAAATGAAAGTCAAATCCACTGATCACTACCATTACAACTACTATGCCATTTTAAATGCTTCTAAAAAACACCGATTTAATTGGACACATAAATGTTTTTTCATGTGTTAATCCTATATATTCGAGTGTTAAATTCATCCTAAACAATATTTGGATGCAAGTTGTCGCCCCGATCTTCAGAAAAACATATAAAAAATCGTCAAAATACATCAACTTTACTATGACTGTCAAACGTGCAGTATAGAGGTGAGTGACATATATCGTCCACCATATTATCATAAAGTGTTTTTGACTACATTGTAGTCCCGTAATAGTATTTATGATCTCAAAACTAAAAGTGCCAATGAGCCTGAGTCGCATAGAATGTTAACGTTAAAGTTTTTCTCTAGATAAAAATAGTTATTTTGAACATATCTTTGAGCATATATTTCATGTCTAATAACAGGCCAAAATCCTTAAATACCACAGTTAGTACAAGACATCAGCCATACTTAAGTTATCAGTCATGACCGTTACACTGACGTGTACACGGTTAACAGATGTTCGATGAACATTTTTTTAAACATGTGCTGTTAAAAAAATTGCTTTCAAAGACATTTTTAATTCTTAGATATGAGCAGAATTCTTTGTCCAAGTTAACCAGCGTCATGTTCTGAGGAAGTTCTTTAAGTTACTTTCATACAGAAGTGTTGCCGACAACAGGAAGAAGCTTGTTGTGGCAAACACTCCACATGCATATTTCTTGGTTCTTAGTGAGAACTTCTCTCGAAGAAAGTCAATGAAATATTTAGGGATGAGACTGCAAAGCTGTGCCTGGAAAATAAGGATTTAATCAACTTTTTGTGGAGGATTTTGTGATTTTTTTTTTTTTTACTGGACTTCCAGAACCAGCTACTGTTGGATGTTGACACAGGTCAGCTCCCACTGTGAGACACTTGATTGACAGCTGACCGTTTGTTGACTCGCAGCTCGCGGAAACCAATACAACCTGTGTTTGTGTAGTTGCTAGTTAACAACATCACAGCTGAAGCATCTGGACCTCTTTGGGTTTCTCTTTCCAGGCTTCCTTCTGTCTACGTTTTGTGGGACGTCTTGATGCTGTGTCGTACGAGACGATTGTGATGTTTGCTAACAGAAGTTCCCAGCGACGTGACGCTGGTGATTCACGACCGCGGTGGTGCTGCTGTGTCAGTAAAACCTTTCATGAGCCTGTGGCCGCTTGTGGAACTTTGACGGGAGTGTCTTAGATTTATAGTCGTACTTGAATGGGTTCTTGTCCAATGTGTTATTGCAGGGTTCACATACGACTCGTTTATACCTTAAAAAACTTGAATATCTAGTCATTTAAACACTTATTTTGTATACGACTAATGTGGATTTATCTTAGATTTGCCAATTACAAGACTTAACGCTTTAAATAGATTTGGTGTAGACTAAAATGCACATACTTTTATTTTTATTTTTTAACCAGACCCCATACAAATGTATACATTCTAACTTGCCAAAATGACCACAACTAAAAGGGGTTGACAAAAGTAAGTAGATTAATCATTTGCTCAAAGGTTAAACATTACTCAAGTTGTAAATGATTTATTCATACACTACAAGCTTTATTTTATACTCCAGTCCAGTATCATATAATCACACCCTGTTAAGTATGGTTTTTATATAATATTTCTTACAAGGCCTGTGATTATTACCAACCTTTTAAAAAAAAAAAAAGGTTAAATACCTTCTTGCAGTTTTCTCACTATGAGGATAAGATGACAAATATCGTAGGTATTTTTCTTCCACTTTTCCCATTTTCGTTCCATCAATTGGAATTCTATGAAAAGCTATTGTGGTTTATTGCTAATGTGATATGAAACCGTGACTAGGAGTGTGTGTTAGAAAGAATCTGGAGATACTATACACATCACTGTACAAGGGCAACGATATGATATATTGCGATATATTATGATACTAAAAGAACAAGGATATACAGTATTTGTAGTATTACCCGTAAGAATTTACAGACCACTCGACAAAGTCTTAACTGCTTTTATTCGTCTTGAAACAATAAATATGTCCAAACATTAACTTTAAGCTGCTGGAGTCGACTGTATCCTCTCACCCTCAGTCATCGCCAGGATCTTGCGTGATTTCGACGTTCATTTAGACGCTACCGTCCAGGGGCTGGAAGTTTATTAGCACAAAAATGAACCAAACGATATGAACATTTGCACGTTTATTGTATTTAAAACATTGAATAATTTTATTATATACACATTTAATTGAAATATAAAACACAAAAGAACTGATAAAAATATGATTTGAAAGACGTTAAATTATAATTTGTTCAAAAAGAGCAATACAAAAACAATTATAAAGTGCTGTTAGTATTAATACTTTCTTGCAACTCTTATCACCATATATATATATATATATATATTAGTGCAGAGCACCATTAAAAGAATAGCTCAATAACCATCATAGAAAAAAGTTTCATATGGAAACCTTTGTTAGTCTTCAAGACATAAACTATACGACCTCAACTTTTCCAGTTCAATGCCATAAAGGAGTCGTCGTGACGACTGGTGGTCTGCTGAGCATCAAGAGGTAAACCTTCCCCAGAACCACCTCCTTCTGAGGCAGCGGCTGTTATTAAGTGTCGATATGGTTGGGTTTCACCGCAGCCCCGAGCCTCCACTACCTCACTAACAGATCAATGGGGAAAACATCCTGCAAGGAGAGGATACAGTATCAGTAACGGGAGAGAAAAGCATCAATTAATTTAACACAAACACATTTGAGCCCCGGTGCAAAAGGTGTAACACAACACGGACTCCACGTAACCGGGTCCACTTCTGTGGAGGATGTGTTTGTTATGACTTTTTTTTTTTTCCTCGACTTGTGAAGTGTGTGTTTGTGTGTGTGGGTGCAATAGCGAGCGTTGCTCAGGCGTGCTCTTGAGCAGGGAACTAAAAGTATTTGTCCTCAGATTAGTGTTGCATGGGCGTTTTCTCTGTCAGGAGGGGATTGTGGTAATTAGTTGTTAAGCTTTGCTGTGAAAACGCTCTTTAGTTGTGTAACGACCGCTGATGGTTGGAAACATGTTTGCTTGGCACATACTTGCGTTGTTACCAACGTAGAGGATGTTGGCAACATGGTGTCGGAGATATGTTATCATGCCATTTCCTGCTTTAGTCGTGATAAGAGAGACTCTCGCAAATATACAAAAAATATATTTGTAGTTCCTGGGATGCTAAGAGTTTTTTTAATGTTGTGATTCTGTTCAGATGACCTGCCTTTTCCAATCCCATCCAATAAAAGACTTTTTTATTACTTTAATTATACTTTTTATTATACTAAATACTTTTAAATTACTTTTTTTTTTTACACATTTGGCCTGTTATTAGTAATGGTTGGGAAAAAAATTGATGAATCGATATAGTTCAATTTTTTTTAAAGTTATGTATTGATATTCGAAAGCACTTTATAATTTTTTTCCCTTTCAGAAATATTTTTCAAAAATGTAAAAAAATTTGGGAGGCAATTCTAATCATGTATATATATATTTTATTGCAATATAAAGTATAAAATAAGTTATTTTATGCTTTATATGTGTAACAAATGAGGTAATACATTTTTCTTTTTAATTTACAATTGACATGTATAAAAACGTACAATTAACCCTCCAGCCACTAGATGGCAGAAATCATTTTGTCCTCCGCAGAGGAAACATTCAAAATTCTGCGAAACCCCGGGGATGACTGAGTGCAAGAGGATACAGTTGACTCCAGCTGCTTTTAAAGCTGATATTAGGAAATATTTTGGCATCAATTCACCCAACAAATAGAGAGTGGAACGATCACAAGGCGTCACTAAAATTCAGTGTTTTCAAAAATCGTCCAAATTTATCTAATCGTATTATGAGGTGAATATATCGTATCTTGAGATAAGTGTACCTCTACAGCCCCCGCTAATTACTACATATGCCAACCAAGTTCCTACAGTGTATTGCATCTTGCTGAGTAAATGTTTTTGCCTTGACATCTCTTTTAAGGGGCTTGTCTTAATCTAATAGCTTGTGGTCATTTTTACCTTTTTAATTCACTATTTTTATGTTTTATTTGTGTAGTTCTTTGGTTTTGTGTAATCTTGGTTTTTGTGTCACATCCTAGGCCTGATGGAGGTGTGGACACGATACCTGCTTCGTGCCAGGGAGCTCCATCCGTGCCTGGTGCATCCAAAGCGACCATAAGGACCGGGTCACCCCGCTATATATTCCCCCCTTTATATCCGCCTCCTTCCTTTTTTGCACTGCCACCCCGTCCCCCCGCTGTGGCCTGCAGCATGATCGGCAAGCTGAAGCAGAACCTGCTGGTGGCCTGCCTGGTCGTCAGTTCCGTGACCGTCTTCTACCTGGGTCGCCACGCCATGGAGTGCCACCAGCGCATCGAGGAGCGGGGCCAGCCCGGCGGGCTCCTGCCTCTGTCGGCCTTCGGCGGGAGCATGCGGACGACCCTGCGGACGGGTCAGAACCTCAGCACGCCTTTCGTCTACAACAAGGACATGCCGCTGGTGTTCATCGGCGGCGTGCCTCGCAGCGGGACCACGCTGATGCGCGCCATGCTGGACGCTCACCCGGACGTCCGGTGCGGCGAGGAAACCCGGGTCATCCCGCGGATCCTTGCCATGAAGCAGATGTGGAGCCGGTCGGGGAGGGAGAAGATGCGTCTGGACGAGGCCGGCGTCACGGACGAGGTGCTGGACGCCGCCATGCAGGCCTTCCTGCTGGAGATCATCGTGAAGCACGGCGAGCCGGCCAACTTCCTCTGCAACAAGGACCCCTTCGCGCTCAAGTCGCTGTCCTACCTGGCCAAAATATTCCCTCGTGCCAAGTTCGTCCTCATGGTGCGCGACGGGCGCGCCTCCGTTCACTCCATGATCTCGCGGAAGGTGACCATCGCCGGTTTCGACCTGGGCAGCTACCGGGACTGCTTGACCAAGTGGAACCGCGCCATAGAGACCATGTACTCTCAGTGCCTCGAGGCGTCGGACAAGTGCTTGCCCGTGCACTACGAGGAGCTGGTGCTTCACCCCGAGAAGTGGATGAGGACACTGTTGAAGTTCCTGAACATTCCCTGGAACGACGCGGTCCTCCATCACGAGCAGCTCATCGGAAAAGCCGGAGGAGTTTCGCTTTCGAAGTGAGTATACGTAGCTCGCGATGTAGTTATACGTGGCAGGGCTCCAGAGTGCGCTCGGATCAGGTGCACATGCGCACAGAATTTTGATGGTGCGACTATATTTCAAATGATATACATCAGAAATGAAGACCTGTGTCTAGATAGTGGCTGATATTGGAGCGTAGTTGTGTAATCTCCACGCACCATTCACTGACTGAAGCATTAGTATTGGTATGAATTTGGGCATTTTATTTAAATATTTTGTAGCGTGTTTTTTCAAATAATGCATATAAAACAAGTGTCTCTCTCCTTCACTTTAGCTATTATTTAACCAAAACTTTGACTCCTCACTCGCCCCTCCCTCACCTGTCTCAGTCTTAAAGGAACAGTTACACGGAAAACAACGAGCGTTATTGTATTTTACTTAAGTTTGTTTAGTTTCGGTTTATTTTCAAAGGATAATGTTCAAAATGTTATTTCGAATGTATGCAGACCTTAAAAAAATGAATCAAGACCTGGTAAACTATAGTTTCTTTCAGCCGACATAGAAAACATTTTATATTTTTCAGCAAGTCAGTCGGTTACAGACCTTTTACATTATTTTAAATTAGGATAAGTTTGATTAAAAAAAATTGTTTAATTTTGAATGGGTTATTGTTTAGTTTTTTATTCTCACCCTCATGTCGACTAAGGGTTGAAATTATTTTCAAAGTAATCTGTTCTTTTTGGAGATGAAAATGTTTGTTCATTTTAATGTAGCGAACGAAGCTCAGTGGTCTTTGTCTTCATCTTCTATCCACAAGCCTAAAATATAGACTCGTTTAATTTTCTTGGGAACGATTCCTCATATTTGGATGTTTTTAAGTGTCTCTTTGGAGGGAAATCAAGACGAAGACAACTGACAATGTCGCTACATTAAAATTAACAAACATTTTTGTCATAACGGATCACTCTGAAAGTAATCCTTATAATAAAACTCTTAAACGACATGAGGGTGAGTAGAAAATGAGTGAAGTTTAAATTTTGGGGGAAATATCACTAACTTTGTATTCATATTTTGTTTAAATATAGCATGAAGGCAACTGGAGAGAGTGAACATTATATGGAATTATATTAAGGTTTAAAAATCAATTTAGCGGCTCCCAGGGTTTTCTTTCCTGTAGGAAAAGGTTGATTTCTCTATGACGTTGCACCTACGTCAGGCTCGCCTTCAATGGCCCAATTTTCACGCAAACCTACATTCAAAATACGTTGTTTACACTGCGAGTCATGCCAAACGAAAGCACTCAAAACACGGCGAAAACTGTCCTTTTTTTACAATTCTTAACATTGAGCATAATGCATTTTATTTTGAAGTTGGAATGAAAAATTGAAGTTAGAGATTTTCCTTGTCTCTTCTTAAGCCCTATTCGAACGGGATTAAGTATTTCCTGATCTCTGGTAATTTGTAATAATTGCGGAGAATGTCTGAGTTTTAATCCCATGCGAATGCGTCACGTCTGTGATTTGTAATTTGTGATGTAATAAATCTGCCGCAAACTACCTTCTGTAATTCACCAAACACAGACATCGGGTGATGATTCTAATCCCGCGTGAATCCACATGTCTGTGTTTTGTAATTCTGAATGCCGCATATATGCCACTTTAACGGATTTCTAGTCACTCGCCATTGTGTTAATATTTACTTCCACTGTTTTATTTTGAAGGGGTTGAAAGGGAGGTAGGTCGAGTCATTGTTATTGGGGGTGTCTTCCACATATTACCAATGGTTTTGGGCCTTTCAATGTAGGTTTTTTCTTTTATAATCTATTCAAATACTTTATACCAGGTTTTTCTTTAACATTTATAGGAGTATTGCATGTTATTGCCAAGTGGTTTGCTTGTGCTCCCGAATTATTGAAGTGGTGCGCCTGGATTTAGTTTACTTTTCCTGTTTATTCCACAGAACAAAACATTCTGTAATTCATCTAAATTTGTAACCAAAAGTAAAGAATCTTAAGTCCTGCGTCTCTGCACTAAACCGTGTATCGCTGGCGTCCTTGTTTACCCGCCATTAAATGGTGCCACATCCAGATAAGTAGAATTCTATTGTAGCTATTGTGGTCGGCAGGTTTCTGCTCCATCGGTCTGCGAAATTGGTTTTGTCTAATAGTGTGAATTCGAGCTGGTGTTATGAGCTTCAAACCTAAGAACCATCTCTACAGAATTCCATTGTCAACATTATGGGCAAATGTCAGGGACGTTTTATGACGCAGTGTCGGTGGATGCTCAGTTTGGAAACACAATTTCTTACCAACTCTTCAGACAATAACATTTTTATTTATTGGGGGACATTGCAAAATACTTGTAGTCTAGAGTCCCTCTGTATACTACATGTCTGGTTTATACACAGTTCCGCTTCACAACATCCCGAGCCTTCATTGAAACGTCTCCACACGGCATCTGTTTTTATCTCTTTCCTGCCGCTTGAAATGAAGTGGTGCGTTGAAAGCCGACTGACGTCAGCCCTCGCTGGGAAAGCGAGCATCTTCGGAAGCCTCCTCTAATAACGTCTCTTTGAGCGAGGCTTCGCGTTAACTCCTCACTTCCTGCGCAGCTGCCGCCACTCCACTCCCGTCGCCTCTGAAACGCATGTTGTTTCCACTGTGACAGGCTGCACGTGGAGAAGCCTCGCCGTCTGTCACTCTCCGTGGGAATGAGCCCCGACATGCTCGACGCATACTTTCAGGATCATTGCCTTCTGGGACGAGGGAGAGCTACCACGGGCACTAATGTGAAGCACAGGGACAGAAACTCAAGCATGATTGAACTCCTTCTTCTTTTTTTTTTTGTTGACCTCCATTAAGTTTGTGTCACTGAACCTTTTAAAAAAATAATGGTTTCCATGTTTTCACGAAGCCGAGCAGCATTCCATCTTCCCCCCCCCCGAGTCTAAAAACTTACCGTCCTACCGCTGCGCTCAGCGTGATGCGACTCATTACTGGCCTGGAAACCAGTGAGATCCTGGCGGCGCTGATGCTTTTCCCGAGCCGCGCCTCTCCTGGCCTCGCCTGCTCCCAGTCATGTTTTGGTTTCAGTGATTCAGCCGGGTCGGCCCCAGGAAGTCATTGAGGAAACACAGAAAGGGGTTCAACCCCTTCATTCTCTTCCTGCCACGTAGCTCCCAAAAAAAAAAAAACACACTGCATATCCTCTGCTACCCCTGCTGGTCTTCACATGTGTTTCGTATGCTTTTAATAAAAGCTCTCGTTAGATCTGCTGTTTCTACTTCAAGCCTTTATGTTGTTGGACTGGAACCAATCTGACTTCCTGTCCTTACAAAACCCCTCGAATACAATACTTTATTCTCAAGATTTGTACTACTACTTTTTGCTAAATGAAATGCTTATTAAAGGGAGCATGAATTACATTATATTTATTCCGCCTTTGTTCACACTGTTACAAAAAAGTTTTTTATTTTTAGTTATACAGCCAATTCATTTGAGCACAACCACATAACTTATTGGGAGGCACTCATTCCTGCGCCAAACTCTTAAAAAAAACTCACATGATGCCTTTGTACACACTGCTATATTTAGTTCGCTTCACTGTGATTGGTTGGCTGGGCGGCAAAGCATCATGGGAGCTGTTCAGGTCAACATTGTTCAAAAGGGTTAAACTTAATTAAATGTTGTTAAATAAAAGTTAATTCAAACAAGTGAAATATGGCAGATTTTGTTTAATGCCGGGGATTTTCCAAAGCGTTACCCGTGCAATACAGTTGCAGATATTTCCAACTGGCAGTCAAATAGAACATCTTGAGTTTGAAAGGAGGTTTCTTAATTCTCAAGGATGACTTTCTTATATGGTTTCGGCTGAAATTCAGATTCCCAGCATCAACTTGTATGTAAAATGAACTTGATTTGCACCAAATGGCTGCACCCGAGTAACAAGGACTCACTTAAAAGTCTCTCAGTGTCGTCTCTGTACACACACATACGCACACACACGCACACACACTTCTTTAGAGGTCATGCATGACTAGAAACTACACAAATCTCAAGAACAGTGAAACTACTTGAGGCTGGAAACAAAACCTTCACTTTATTAACCAGTTCCTGGATAATGCTCATTTTTTTTAAAAATATTTAATCAATTCTAGTGAAACACAATTTTAAACATTAGCGTTAAAATCTTGAATTTTACTTCTATACTGAAGAATTTCTGATCTAACATAGTTTCTCTCGATTTAAAAAAATCCCTCTCTCAGGGCACAGACAAGTCATTTCCTGGCTGATATTGACGCCAGAAGTGAAAAAAAAAATAAGGAAGTTTCTTCAGAGGAAAGCTTTTGATAATGTTGGCAGAGTGTCTCTCTCGTTCCACCTCCAGGTCACTGAAGTTAGGGGTTGATGGCAAACCTTATCAGGAGACTTGTGTTTATCTCCAGTGGCTCTTCCGGAAGAAAAATCAATTTGTTTTCTTTCTTCTGGAAACGACAAGAAGAAAAGACATATCAGGGTGTAGATGATATGTTTTTTGTTTTAAGTTCTGTCCGTCTTATAAATGTATTTTTCTTTGTTGAGCGACGAACGGAAGGAGATGAAACACGCAGTCAGTGTCTGAGGTTTGTTAGCGAATCGAGTAATTACACTTCAACCCGGTCAGTGGTCACAGAGTAGCCGGCGAACCGTTGGAAAACCTTGTCCAGAGAGAGATTCTGCGGTGAGACTCTCATGCTCCTGCTGTTGCTCTGAAGAGAAGGCCGAGCTGGCCCCAACAGTTTTAGATCCTGGTGCCACTCCTTCTTGTCAAGTCATGTCCACAGGCTTCTGGTGTCCATATGGTCGTTCATGGTGTGATGGTCTGGTTCTTCTCCAGGAACACCCGCCCCCTCCTGGTCTTCCACCACTCGGGTCACCCTCCATCTGGCACTTACCTCACTCTCCGGACGATCCACCCCTGCTGTCAACTTTCTTACTTCTGTTCAAAGAGGTCTTATCATTCCTTTCGTTTGGACCCTGTTTACACTACATTTTACTGCTTCCGAGTCGAGCGTCTCACTGCTGCTGAATGTAGAAATCACACCACAGATCAGCGGTTATAGTGAGCGTTACATGTTTAAACGCTGAGTCACAAGTACCACATGTTTCTTCCCAAAAAACGACATCTTGACTCGTTGCGTGAGTCACGCTTGTAAACTTGAGCTGGTGCTTTCTCATGAATTTTAAACTATTTCCAAACCAGACATAATAAAAAATAACTCTAAATACAATCTTTTTTATTCATGTGAAGCTTTAAAAAACCACTACTTGCTGTACAAAAGTTAATAATACAAACGGTAAAATCCTCGGAGCAATAGAAATACGTACAATAGGACAACTTCGAACATGTAAAAATCATGAGATTTAGACATAAGACTCGTATTTAGATATATAATGGTGGAATATCTGTGTGTATAAATGAAAAAGAAAAGTTTTAAGACAAAAATCAACCTATTTTTAAACTTAAGAAATGCATGAGTAATATAAACTATGTTAGGATGATTTGGATGAAATACATCTGTGAGTAACGCGTTTCCAATGGTTTTGGGAAAACATTTTCAATAACTTTAATTAAAAAATGTCATACTTTTGGCCCAAGGGCCAAATCAAAAAGTAATTGGATGCGGTCCGACAGATGGTTTTCTCAAAATACATTTATGTCCATGTTGACTCATAATGATGTCTGTGTTTAGGATGAGATAAGGAATAGAGATTCATGATGATAAGAATTATAAATACTTGCAACAAGAACAAAACTGAGGTTGATGGTTATTTGAGTTTTTCCAAATATAAAAATTAGCCTGCGACCAAGAATGTTGGCCCCTTGTGAGAACGAGTTTGAGACCCCTGTTATAGATAGTAGAAAGTATGGTAGTGATTTTGAAATCCTAACATTCTTACCTTGTTTATGTTGACAACCTTTATGCAAAATAGAGTGTTTTCACCACTGAGAAAAGAAATTGAAATTGAAGCACAAACACTTCATTTTAGCTCATGGCTAAAATATTTTGTGTTTTTCTGGGAAAACGCATGAAACCGTTCGACCGCATCTTGTTGGAGGAACACCATGTTTCCCTCCAGTTGATGTTTCCCATTGATAAATTCCAGGGGAATAATTGATTTACTTTAGTTTGATTCCGTTTCCTATCGTTAATAACTGACCTGATAACGCTTGAGAGCCGGCGGCTCCTTGTCTTCTTGAACTCTCCGCCCCCAACTCCTCACAAATGGGCCGCCCCGGGTGCATTAAGTCAACCCCCTCGACAGCCGGTATAAAATGGCCCTGAACCACAACAATCACCATTACTTCACCTTCCTGTAGCTTCTTTGTCTCTTTTATATAAAGGATCTCTTAGTGGCTAGCCAGGGGCCCCGAGCGGGACCGTGTCCTAGCATTAGCGTCAATTACCCGACCTTGATTTAGTGGAGGCCCATCCCAACTGGGAGGCTTCACCTCCATTACCTCTCCCAGATCGGGGAGATCTTCCACTCATGACCCTCCACAATCTCCATGTCTCTATCAAGTTCCCTCTCAGCAGCCGCGGGTGATACAAAACACCATCCTGGGTGAAGTAGGACCTTCGATGAATAATTGACAAGATGTTGGGCCATTAACGGCACCAACCCAAAGTGATGCGATCATGTGATTGGCAGTTTTTTATTTCAAGCTGGTGAGAGTGTTTGGATGTCATATTTGTACTATTCAATTTGTTATTAGCTGCACTTAACATCCTTAAATTCTGTCCACAATCAACGGTGCGCCTTATAATCCTGTGTGTAAACTAAAAAAGCTGCATCACGAGGCGCAGTTGTTTATTTTGCGTAGCGCTTTTTTATTACTCTACAAAGTGCTGTTGTAGTACTCTGCGGAGAGTCGCTGTATTACCCTTTGTATTCCTGTTTTAGTACTCTGAGAAGCGCTGTTTTATTACTCTATGAAGTGCCGTTGTAGTACTCTGCAGAGAGTCACTGTATTACCCTGTGAATTCCTGGTTTAGTACTCCGAGAAGCGCTGTTTTATAACTCTATGAAGTGCCATTGAAGTACTCTGCGGAGAGTCACTGTATTACCCTGTGAATTCCTGTTTTAGTACTCCGAGAAGCGCTGTTCTATAACTCTACAAAGTGCCGTTGTAGTACTCTGCGAGCGTCGTTGTATTACCCTGTGTATTCCTGTTTTAGTACTTCAAGAAGCGCTGTTTTATTACTCTACAAAGTGCCGTTGTAGTACTCTGCAGAGAGTCGCTGTATTACCCTGTGAATTCCTGTTTTAATACTCCGAGAAGCGCTGTTTTATAACTCTATGAAGTGCTATTGTAGTATTCTGCGGAGAGTCACTGTATTACCCTGTGAATTCCTGTTTTAGTACTCCGAGAAGCGTTGTTTTATTACTCTATGAAGTGCCGTTGTAGTACTCTGCGGAGAGTCACTGTATTACCCTGTGAATTCCTGTTTTAGTACTCCAAGAAGCTCTGTTTTATAACTCTACAAAGTGCCGTTGTAGTACTCTGCAGAGCGTCGTTGTATTACCCTGTGAATCCCCCTGTCCAAGTCAAAATTCAGTACAGTCTGTACATTTTTTTATCATTTAGTCTTGGACTATGTGTGCATATTTCAAAACACAAAATTACTTTTGAATTGCGAATATCTTGGCGTAAATAAAAACAAAGAAAATGTAAAACAACTATACCATATCAATCTGTTATAAACCATTCTGGAGAATTTAAAGGAGATTAACCTGTGGAATGTTTTGATTAAAATTATTTGGGACAATATATATATATATATATATATATATATATATATATATATACACATATTCACATTTAAACTTTATTTCTTGCATCAGCCATACATATACTCATGTACGCAGTGTCAAACTAGTGACAGTCATATCGTTGTTGCTAACATGCTACAACGCTACCATCAAAAAGACGATTCTAGCAGAAATCCTTTTATCTTTAGTTATTTTTTCATAATTTTCTGTTAAAAAGAAAAGTACTTTATATAACCATGTTCCCGTGTCCTCAGGGTGGAGCGCTCCACTGACCAGGTCATCAACCCGGTCAACGTCGAGGCCTTATCCAAGTGGGTGGGGAAGATCCCGGCGGACGTGGTGAGGGACATGGCCGTGATCGCGCCCATGCTGTCCAGGCTGGGCTACGACCCCCACGCCAACCCTCCCAACTATGGGAGGCCGGACCCCAAAGTGCTGGACAACACCAGGAGGGTAAGTGGGAAGATCGTGAACACGGAAACGTTCATCTTGAGAAATTCTCTAATGGCAAACCATCAACTTTTCCTATTCGAATCTTCAATCATAGGATTTCCTCTGAACTTTAATACGAAGATGGAAGTGTTTTACATTGAAACTGGATCAATGAAGCTTTTGACCTGGCTAATAAATTAAAGCGTTTCTCTATAAACAAATGCTGTAAAAGAATGAAGAATGAATTCCTTCTTCTCAGAGCTGCCAGGCTGGTTGTGCAGCAGGGTTTTAAATCTTGTGAATCATCTAATCCCAGTATTTCACGTCGGTTCAGTGGCCCCGACATGTGGACATAAAAGTTGAGTCATCCTCTTTTTTTTATGACCAGGAGTCTGTGCATGAAAAAGCACGTCGCACTCGGGAGTTATTTCATTTCCAGGTGCCTCCCTGACATGTTTTTTTTATTCCAGTCATTTCCTGTCCTCGGCTTTACGTCGAAAACTATTGATTTTACCTGGATATGAAAAACATTCTCCTTCACCTTGAAAACCTTGAAAACCAGGGACAGTTTTTGTGACTCTGGTCCAACAAATAAAGGATTATTGGGGCTCAATATTCTGTGTTTTAGTTTACAAACTAAAGCAGCTACTGTCTGTTAGCAGGTTGTAAACAACTGTGCAAACAAGACTCAATGCTGCACAGAGGACATCATGATATTTGAAAACTATTACAGTCTTATACACGTCTGTTGTGTTAGGAAGTAATTCATAATTCATCCAAAATCTCTCCGGTAAATCTTCCGATTTATTCCACTATCAAACTGATTTCACCAGAGAGGACGTTGAGTCCATATACAGTCCTCGCTGACCTGCTTTAAAATGTGAACTTGACATTAATAATCAGGCATGTGTGTGGGCACCATCCATCACCCAGTGAGTGGACACAGATATCTGACGCGTTGTGTTGATACAACCGTAATTTGAAGAGAGATGCAGATTGTTGTGCATCTTTTTTGGTTTCCTTTTAATTTCTTTAACTCAAATTGAGACGGTCATTGTGTGTTTTCCAAACCATAACCGGCAACGCCCTCGGATAATACTGACGGAAACAAAATTTCATTAAAAGACATTAATGCTTCTATTTAAGCACCATTAACATGTCAAAAGTAATTGTTTGGCACCAGTGTTGCCATAATAAAACCACGCCTTTGACTCGTTCTCTCTCTCTTTTCTTGTCTCATTTATTTTATTCTGCTTTTCCTGAATAAACATGGAGATGATGGAGCGGAAGGATGGTACGTCAGTGACGCCAGGGACAGAGGCAACATAAGAGGATGAAAAAACTAAAATAATTTGATTAATTTTATGTACAAACTGATCATTTTTTTGGCTTTAACTTGAGTTTGATGATCTTTGGAAAACCTTTATGTTTGTGTGCAAATGAAATAAATTTGAACTGAGTGAAGAGTTTAACAAGACAGATTCATGACAACGTTAACATTTTTGGAGGTTTAATAGAGTTAAATCATGTTTAAAAGGGCCATTTTCTATGTCAATAAGTGTGTGACCTTTGACCCTCATCCCAGTCCAACCGCCGCCAATAACCGATATTTTCCTGAAGTTCGGTTCAAGTATGAGTTCTTCAACTTTCTATTTTTGGCTTGTAGTGATTTCCATGATGTTTTTTTTTTTTATACGAGTCCTAGAGAAGGATTCAGGTTCTCTCAGGAAACTTCCATCTGGATATTTTCAGGTTTTTATTACAGATGTTCCAAGTCAAGCGTGTTGTGCGTTTGTGTGGGCGTGTGCTCGCGGGCGAGCATGTTGTCGAGTCTCGCACCTTTTTAAATGATTTATGTTCACCAGCCCTGGCTGTGTAACATGCTGCCGATGTTCACGGCTGATTCACATTTTGGCTTTCGTGCTTCTTTACGACCTCATGCATTTTGATGACTTTCTTTACACCAGGGGTGCCCGACCTATTTTTGAACGGATTATAGAGGTTTGTAGTCGAGACTCTGGCAATATGATGCGAAAATATTGCAATACTGGAGGATATATTTGTAGTATTGTCCGAGTAAACATTGGCTAAATAACTAAAATATGTCTAAATGTCAGCTTTAAAAGCTGCTAGAGTCAACTGTATCCTCTCGTCCTCAGACTTGTTGACTATAAATCAGTCTAGTTGAACCTAAAGTTTAAACCTTTTGCCCACTGTATCCTCTCGTCTTCAGATTGTTGACTATAAATCTATCTAGTTTAACCTAAAATTTGAACCTTGTGCTGCCTTTTGCCCCTGTATCCTCTCGTCCTCAGACTTGTTGACTATAAATATATCTAGTTGAACCTAAAGTTTAAACCTTGTGCTGCCTTTTGCCCACTGTATCCTCTCGTCCTCAGATTGTTGACTATAAATCTATCTAGTTTAACCTAAAATTTGAACCTTGTGCTGCCTTTTGTCCCTGTATCCTCTCGTCCTCAGACTTGTTGACTATAAATCTGTCTAGTTGAACCTAAAGTTTAAACCTTTTGCCCACTGTATCCTCTCGTCCTCAGATTGTTGACTATAAATCTATCTAGTTTAACCTAAAATTTGAACCTTGTGCTGCCTTTTGCCCCTGTATCCTCTCGTCCTCAGATTGTTGACTATAAATCTATCTAGTTTAACCTAAAATTTGAACCTTGTGCTGCCTTTTCCCCCTGTATCCTCTCGTCCTCAGATTGTTGACTATAAATCTAGTTTAACTTAAAGTTTATACCTTGTGCTGCCTTTTGCTTTTTGCTTTAAAAGCTGCTGGAGTTGATTGTATCCTCTCGTCCTCAGTTATTACGTGATTTATTTTTATTTTTCGTAAATATATAAATAAATGACTTTTAAATTGAATATGATTTGAAGAAAGTCGATACATTCCTGTTGGATATTTTGAAAAACAATATCGCCATTTTTTAGGTTTTATCAATATTTCGTTACTCCCATGATTGACAGATCGACTTTTAGATTAAAAACTGTTCAAATAAATCCTGCATAGTTTGTTTTTCCACTTATTTTTACTTGTTTACAGGTTAATTTTTAGAGTAAAATTGGCTTAAACAAGTGTCTTGATGTGTCAAGACTGACAAACTAATGTTATTTCAAAGAAAATACCATATTTTATTTCAAAACAAAACACTTTTCAGACAATAATCATCAGTAGAAGTGAAGTAACATCATTTTTCTTATCATTTTCTTTTTGTAGTGCCCGGTAACCAACGCCTAATTTACCAGTACCGGTCCCTGGTCAAAGGGTTGGGACCCACTGTTTTTATTCACTGTTTGTTTTCAGAGCTATTCATGGTCAGGCTCCTCCTTACATCACTGATCTGATCCAGCCTTACACCCCAGCTCGGGCTCTGAGGTCTGTGGATCAGAATCTACTGATGGTTCCACGCACACGGCTCAGGACCAGAGGAGAGAAATCTTTTCAGGCTGTTGCTCCTAAGCTTTGGAACAATCTTCCTCTCTCTTTGCGCTTGATGGAGTCTACTGACTCCTCCTTAAGAAAATCTTAAGACGCTTCTATTGTTCAGGCTTTTCCTTGAATTTCTCAACTCCTGTGTTGTTCTCGGTGTTGTCTTGATCTTTGAAGTATGTACTGTTTTGAGTATTGTTTTGATTGTTAAAGCGCTTTGTGACCCTGGTCTCGAAAAGCGCTATATAAATAAATATTACTTACTTATTTACTTACCATCATCTTCTTTCAGTTTCTTCTCACGAAGTCGTGTGTTCTGGCTTCTTCAAGTTTACAAGACTTGACAGAGTCTCGGACGAGATGATCCTCCCGGGAGTTTGTGGTCAAGATTCTTTCTGTCTCTCTCTTTTTTTTCCTTTTTTTTTGTTGGAAAGTCTCCTCCGTCGTCCTCTAACCTGGTTTGCACTCGTAGAAACACTTGGAATGATTTTCCATTAGTCTGAGAGGAACCGAGGAGGGAGCAGCAGATTTAAGCAATTCATCATCATGTCATAACTGTTGATACGGAAAGATCTCGGGGACGCGAGGGGAGACGCACCGAGGAATGTGTCTGACCACAAGCCCGGGGTGGAAAGAAAAGCGAATAAGGACAACGATTTCATGGACGTCAGCGATTTTTAGGTTTGCGCTAATAAGCCGGAGAAAGACTTTTATTTGAAGGAAGTTCTGCTTTTTTCCCCCTCGTTTATTCTCTGACTCATTGTTTTTTTTTTCCTGAATCTCATATCGGGCCTCCTCGACAACAAATGATGTCTCGTCCAGATATTTCCGTGCCTTGTGCTGGTCACATCTGCAGCTCGTTGATTTCACAACAAGCCCAGATGTCGTTCCTTTGCGAAGCTCCATTGTGTGTTTGAGGCTTTTTTTTTTCTTTCCTGTCATATTTAAGCATCTTCTATTATTCATACTTCAGTCAGAGCTCGAACACTCACCCACCCACGTCCACTCGAAGTCTAATAGAAACCTTGTGTGCATCACCCTGTCAACACAACTGCACACACGACGAGTGGATGACGCACACGTCCACACAACAATAGTGTCACGACAACTGAAGTGAGTTGAAAGATGATGTAGTTGCTTTATACCAGTGACTTTCCAGGGTTGACTTTTGTAGGAGGCTTCTGCAAAAAATACCTCTGCCAAGGAGATTATATTTTTGTCTGTGTTTGAGTCCCTGAGTCTATTAGTGTTGCATCATGGGAGGAGCATTCGTGCACCCCATCTGATTCTCTGCTCAGTTAATATCAACCTTTTATACAGATATGAAACTTATCAAATGTACATATTGGCCTTAAATGTTGACAACATTAAGTAAAGAACAGCTTTTCAATCCAGACAAGGTAGTTGTGTAGCTCGCTGTCACAGAAGTCGTATTCATTCAGGGTCAACGATACGATACATCCTGATACTGTAGTAACAAGTATATATGTGTAGTATTATTGAGTACTTGACTCTGTTGTTGCAGAATGTACAGACCACATGACTCTTGACGAAGTCGCAACTGCTTTAATTTGTTTTCAAACCAAAATATGTCCAAATGTCAGCTTTCAAAGCTGCTGGAGTCGACTGTATCCTCTCGTCCTCAGACTTGTTGACTATATATCTATCTAGTTTAACCTAAAGTTTAAACCTAAGTGCTGCCTTTTGCCCACTGTATCCTCTCGTCCTCAGACTTGTTGACTATAAATCTATCAAGTTTAACCTAAAGTTTAAACCTTGTGCTGCCTTTTGCCCACTGTATCCTCTCGTCCTCAGACTTGTTGACTATAAATCTAGTTTAACTTAAAGTTTAAACCTTGTGCTGCCTTTTGCCCACTGTATCCCTCGTCCCCAGACTTGTTGACTATAAATCTATCTAGTTTAATCTAAAGTTTAAATCTAAGTGCTGCCTTTTGCCCACTGTATCCTCTCGTCCTCAGACTTGTTGACTGTAAATCTATCTAGTTGAACCTAAAGTTTAAACCTTGTGCTGCCTTTTGCCCACTGTATCCTCTCGTCCTCAGACTTGTTGACCGTAAATCTATCTAGTTTAACCTAAAGTTTAAACCTTGTGCTGCCTTTTGCCCACTGTATCCTCTCGTCCTCAGACTTGTTGACTATAAATCTATCTAGTTTAATTTAAAGTTTAAACCTAAGTGCTGCCTTTTGCCCCTGTATCCTCTCGTCCTCAGACTTGTTGACTATAAATCTATCTAGTTGAACCTAAAGTTTAAACCTTGTGCTGCCCATTGCCCACTGTCTTCTGGCATCCATTTTCTTTTTGCTATTTTATCTATCGACGTTCACTTTTTACTCGTTACATTTCTGGAGAGATGGATCGATCGGCCTGGAAGTTAAGTTGCGCAGCGTTAATGCCGCTCAGGTCTAGAATGCAGCATCGAGTGTTCCGTCGTTATCTCGGCACTAGAGCTTCGCCCCGAGACCGGATCAATGTTTGCATTAAGAGTCTCCATAAAACTGCTGCAGTGCTCAGTGTGTCCAACGAACAGACGGTCGGTTCTGTTCTGTTGTTTGATGCTTCTATCGTGGAGGAAACGTACAAGAGACGCGTCCTAGTGTTGTTTAATTATTACTGCTATGAGTATCTGAATACATGTGTTAATCAATATTAATGAGATAAATCGCCTGAAGGTGTCACTAGAGAGTAAAAAGAGCAGTTGACGCTAAAAAAAAAGAGAAACGATTGAACGTCTACTTTTACTGTGGTTTTGTTGAAGGTACCATAGTATTACAATAAACCACTACAAATGTCCATTTAATAGATGATCCTATTGTTTATTTGCTTTTCGTAGAAGTACGGTAGCCCCGAAGGGTAAAATCATTAAACCTTCACCTTAAACAAAAGAGTTTTTTTTTTAGCTTTTTCATAGGTACTGTCAAGAATCTGGTGACGTGATTTGTATACGAGAGCAATGACACGATATATTGTCTTGAATTACGATACTGTACGAAAATACGTTTTTTTTTGTAGTATTGTCGAGTTCTTGACTCTGGTGTTGCAAAATTTACAGACCACATGACTCTTGATGAAGCCGTAACTGATTTTCATTTGTTCTGAAGCCAAAAATATGTCCAAACATCAGCTTTAAAAGCTGCTGGAGTTGACCGTATCCTCTCGTCCCCAGTCATTGCATCTTGATTGTTTGTCCCAGTCAACTGCGGGAGAACCTAGTGACCGCTTCCATCTAGCAGCTGGACGTTTAATCCCAACACAAAAATGCACGAATGCTATATCCTACTATTTGCATGAATTAATTAAAAAAAAAAAAATAGAATAATTGTATTATTATACATAATTTATTGCAATTTAGACTATAAAAGAATACTATTTCAAATATACTGTAGATATCATCTGAAAGAAACATCTATACAGTGCTGTTGAATATAGAAACGGTATCGTGAAGAATAAAGATATATTTAAGTGTATCAATATTTTCTAACATTCCTAGTGGAGTCATTTACTTGCTGGGATTGTGTTTTTCTAGTGTTGGTTTATATTTAGATACAGTTCACGACTCGAGTACTTCCAGTGGTCACTATCACGGCTGTGCGAAGTGCAGCCAACAGGTTCACGCTCGGCTGTTGAAAGTGGGGATTCAAACCTTCCGCCCTCCTGGTGACCCGGCCCCGGGGGGGGGGTCGCTCGGAGGCCGGGGCCGGGGCCGGG